>JAPMLY010001318.1:0-113848 GCA_026401115.1 Tetraselmis chui
TGGCCTTGTGGGCTACGAGGGAAAGAAGGGAGAAGAGGGCGGACCGGGTCGCTAGGGGTAGGAATTTTATGATTTCGTTGGGGATACCGTCTGGCCCGGGGGCCTTGCCGGTGCCGAGCGAGTAAATCGTTTTATCGAACTTATCGCGGGTTATCATGTCGGCGAGTGTGAGGGTAGTTCCCCGCGGGGTTCGATGACGAATTGATCGGGGTTGGCCGGGTGTTCCCACGGAGGCATGGGAAGTTCGGGTGGGGTGGCGCGGGTAAGTTCGGTGTCGGTGCCGGCTGTCGGTGTGAGTGGACAGCCGCGAGGACTGCGGTGGGGGAGGGAACGATCGTGTTGCCGAGTCGAGTGATTTATGGAGGGTCGAGGTTGTACGGCTGCGGGGGAGGAGGCCGCTTTTGATTTTTAATAGGCGGTGGGAGGATTCTGGGTTAGCGTCATAGGCGTTGTTGGCCCGGGATTTTATTTTTTCCAATTTATTCGCGGTGGCGGTGTGGAGGAGGTCGCGGATGCGTTCTTGGCACATATGTTTGATGGTATCGGGGTCTATATAGTCGATAGAGGAGAGATTGGGCGAGGGGGAGGGGGCCGCGGTTGGTGCTGCAGCGGCGGAGTTTTATAATGAGTTTGCGGGATTTTTTAGAGAGCCAAGTGGGGTCCGGGGATGTGTTAGGGGGTCGAGGTTTTTCGGGGGGAGGAGAGGTCAGATGGTGGCGGCGTGGTCCATGTGGTTGGAGAGAAGGGTGGTAAACTGCGAGGCGAGAGTGTCTAGGGTGTCGGTGGAGGCCGTGGATGAGGGTGTGTTGAGTATTGCAGCAGGGAGGGTGGCAGTATGGCTGATGAGGGAGGGTGTGTTGTATTGGTATTCTTTTATGTGGTCTTGTTTGAGGGGGAGTTTGAAGGTGAATTTGCGGGTGGTGTGTGGTGTGTGTGAAGGGTCTTTAGGCGTTGGGGCATGAGCGATGAGGGTGAAGGGAGTTGGGATGACGAGGTGGATGGCCGAGTGGTCGGTGAGGTGTGTAGGGGAGGGGGAGACCGATATGGCGGTAGGGGAGGGGGTGAGAGGCGAGGGGGGTGTGGAGAGCCAATGGTCGAGGCAGCCATTGCTGCGAGGGAAGGCGGGTATAGGGGGGTGAAGGGGTTGAAGGTGGGAGATGAGTAAATAGGTATGGGCGGGGTTGCCGGTACCTTGAAGTGAATGCAGGGAGTAGACAGTGGTACGGGGGTCGAAGGGGGGTGTAATCATGGTCGGGGGGTGCTGTGAGGAGAAAGTAGGTGTGGAGAAGGACGTGGGTTCCGCACGACCACGCGTGTGACGTATCGTCTTGGCGTGGGGGGTTGAGCGTGCGGAGCGTTATCTTTTCGAACGCCACCCCCTCCTCCCACCCCCCCTCTAGCAATGGGAGGAGGGGGGTGGCGTTCTAGGAGGCGAGGAGTGAGAGGGTCCGAGTGAGGAGGTTGGGTGGGAGGGTGGTGGAGGGAGTCAATCCATGTAGCTGAGGTGTGGGTGAGGTGGAGGAGACCGAAGTGGGAGTGTTGCCAAGTGATGACGATAAGGGAGTGGTTGGGTGTGCCAGGATGAGGGGGTGAGCCTTTGTTAGAGAGGTTAGTCCACTAGCTAGGGTAGACCATATGGTTGTGAAAGTTATCAACTTCGTTATTGGTGATTATGGTGTAGGATTCAGAGGTGGTGGAGTGTAGTTTAGCGAGGGAGGTAGCTACGGAGTAAAGGTTGGTTAGTTCTTGGTAACGTCCTCACCGGAAGGAGAGCACCGCGGAGGAGTCGAGGTTGCCGATGGGGGTGGGGAGGCCATATTCAACGTTTAAGTCAAAGAGGTAGTTGTGTAATTTGATGGTGCAAGTTTGGGGGTTGAAATGAGGCGGGAGCGAGGCCGAATGCGGAGTAGTTACAATATGCTGTCGGATGTCAGGTAGGGAGGTGAGTGGGGGGTTGCGGGGTCTAGCCTCCAGGCCCTTTGGCCCATCCGATGTGGAGTTAGGGATAATCAGCGGCCTTGCCGGCCGAGGCTTGTGGAGGGCGAGGGTGTGAGGCTCCGGGAGCGAGGCTCCGGGCGAGGGAGCGAGGCCGAATGCGGAGTAGTTACAATATGCTGTCGGATGTCAGTTAGAGAGGTGGGGGGGGGTTGCGGGGTCTAGCCTCCGGGCCGTTTGGCCCATCCGATGTGGAGTTAGGGACAATAAGCGGCCTTGCCGGCCGAGGCTTGTAGAGGGCGAGGGTGTGAGGCTCCGGAGGGTCCGTTCGTCGAGGTCTTGTGCATGTCGGCGAGTAGAAGGTCCTTGGAACGGGTGGTCGTTCGGAGCTTAAGAGGGGGTGGTAAGTGTAGGGATGGCGGTGAGAGCAGGAGAGAGTAGGGGAGGGGGAGAGAAAAATTGTAAGCGAGGTGTGGTAGGTGTTAGGGCGAGGGCGAAAGGGGGGGGGCTGCAGTGATTGAGGGGGCTGTCGTTATTGTACCAAATATGCTTCGGGGCTTCCGAGAGAAGCCTCGGAGCTGGCCTTAAGGAAGTGGGGACTGTAGGGGCGGGGAAAAACGTGTATTGCTGGGAATGTTACGGGTACGTGACTGCCAAGTTGTGTCTGTAAGGGAGGGGCGATATTTCCGGGGCATGTAGATACGCGGAGGGGCGGGTGATCGGTTAGTTATTCGGGTAGAGCAAGTCGGGCGGGCTTATCTCAGCATGGGGATAACTGTCATTATCGCAGCGATGGGCAAGATGGGCAAAACATGGAGTGTGGAGAAGGGGGAGGGAGAACGAGTGCGCTAGGGTCTACAATGAGGTAAGCGCAGGTAAGCGCGAGTGTTTGTTGAGTTAGGCGGGTTAGTATGTGGGCTACCATGTAAATAAAAAAGAAATTGAAAAGGGGGAGGGGCACAACAGCTGGAGCGAGCGATGGATAAATCGAGGGAGCAAGGGGAGGACAACCGTCGACAGAAGGGTTAGGTAGGGGGTAAGAGGTGGGCCGGGCACTGGTGTCCGCGGATGGCATCGGGTAAGGAGAGTGGGATTCGTCGGCGTACGGATCGTGTCGGTCGGCGAGCGGCGAGTTGGGGCGAGAGGGAGCGTATAGGGCACGGGCCGGCGCGACAAGCCAGGCAGCATGTGCACGTGCGGATAGACTAGTGTAATTGTGAAAACGTATCCTACCGTCACTAAAAACAGTAAAAAGATCCAAAGTACTACTAAAGTACTACTGACGTAAAAAATATAGGGGATGGGTCGGTAGCTCGGATGAGCAACGCCGACCGTCTTCGCTCCGGGCTTGGCCTCCCTATGAGCGAAAGACTGGTGACCACAGGGCCCGTCGGACGACGGGCACCGATCACCTCTCCCCACCCGAGCCTAGCTCACCCAGGTCAGTGGATCCGTAGGCACATCAGACGGTACACACTCCGAGGCGCAGCTTTCACAAATTTGAATTCGGTTCACATGCCGACATCTGCGCCACCCACATCAAAAACACTCCGAGTACTCCGTCACATACTACGACACACGTACGTATCAACTAGATTACAAAACCCACCCTTTCACGGAGCCGGCGCACTCTCACGCGCCCCTCCGAGCGTCCGGACGTTCACATCAGACGCCCGCGAAAAACAAACCCAGGTCCCATCAGGCCTGGTCGTGTGCCGCCACCACACGCTGACCACCTCTAACCCTCTCTCTCCCCACATCAAAAACACCACTAACACCCACATTGACACCCACCTGACGACCACCATGACATCACCTTCCAACCTCCCGGACTCATACAAACAGGTCCTCCTTAAGGATCGCCCTACACCCCTCTTCGCGGACGACCACATCGGCCCCCGTAACCTCCTTGTGGGTCACCCATTCGCACCATTCCTTACGGCCCCACAGCTCGCAACTGCAGACCACGGACGAGGCACGCCCATGGAACCCACACCGGGCACAGGGCTTCAAACTCCCCTGGTCCTCTCAGCCCCGACGACCGCCCCCGACCTCGGAAGGGCCGTTGACCTCTCTGCTCGCCTGATCGACTCCTACCTCCTAACATACCAGTACTCCACCGCCCCTCCCGACACTGCCAGCTTCTGGCTCCATGGTGTGTTTCTCCCGGACACGCCGTCTTCATCCCACATGCTCATCTCCGCTTGCTCTCTTGCTCGACGATGGCTTCTCGAAAAAGTTCACGCCCTAACCGATATCCCGGCCCGAGCGAGAAATATAATCGGTCGGGAACTCGCCCATCGTGCGCGATGGACGGCCTCAGTCACCCGCACTCCACACCCCGCCATGCCCCAGCAACTCGATCTCACTCCTCTACCCGTCGCACTCTCACATGGCCACCAGGAGGTCCGGCTGGACATCCCCACCTCATGCATAACGGTTGGCCTGCTCTACCAGCTCGCTTCACGCCAGCGTGAACTCCCGTCGGGAGGTCCGACGCCACCTCGCGCCGCCTCGGACACCCAACATTTAACCACTCTGAGACAGCAAGAAATTCAGATTATCCGAGCAGTCGCCGTTCCCGCAATTTCAGGCCGCCGCATGAAAATTAGCTCCCCCCTGTTCAATCATCTCTCCGGCCCAGACGTCGTTCCCCTGGTACAGGCCCTCCTGCTCGATCGACTCGCCACGGAACTCGCCGGCACCTGGAACGCCAGCGCCACCACTCCGACCCCCCGAATGGAAGACCTCCCGGAACCGGCCCAACTTCTGCTCCAGATCGCGGACGCCCTACAACCTACACGGGAACCCGTCCAGGTCGTGAACGACCCCCCCTCCTTCTGGATGCATATCCTCCACCCACCCCATAACCCAATTCTTTCACAATCAGGCCCTGTACATTTTCACGCCACACTTCAGAATGCTATTCACACCGTACCCCCCACCCCCAAAACTACACAATTATCATCACACCCCCCCCCTTCTCACAGGCCATGTCCCAGGCACCTCCTGGACTGACACCTGCCTCACCACAGTCCTCATCCAATCCCCCCACCCCCTCCCCTTCCCCGACCCCACGTCCAACGGCTCCATCCCTCCCTCACACTGGCTCTCCACCCTCCTCCATCAAACAGCTTCAGAACACGCACAATCACACACCCAATCCCACCGCCCCTCACCTTCCCCCTTCGACATCTCACACCACACCTCCCTCAAAAAGTTCCCCGACGGCTCATACTTCCGCTCCCACACCTCCCCCTCCCCTCACATCGCCACCAGCATCCAAATCTCCCTCACCAACACCATGTACTGCATCCTCATCTCAACCAACGGTACTGCCTCCATTCCCCTTCCCCACACCTACATACACCGCGGCACCCCCACCAACACCACTTGCTCCCTATACATCACTCCCCACCACTACTCCACCTTCGGTAGGTCCCGCATCACGGACCCCATCTTCACCATCTCCCCTTCCCCCCCTCAGCTCACCCTCACAAAACACAAATCCCTCCTTCGCAACCCCCCCTCCCTCCTTCTCGAATGGATAGGCCACCTACAGGCGACCAACACATATGAGACATGGCAACATGAACCTGTTGACGGCTCCCTGCTGGACACCCCTGACGATACCCCCCTCGACCTCGACTCTCTACCCGACATCCAACTGGCCCCTTCATACTCCCCCCCCCCCCTCACACTCGCAACCAGCGCCCCTCCAAAAAACGTCGCTCCCCCTCCCCCGCCCCTCCTACGTACTCCCACCCCGCTAACCCAGCTGACCCTCCCACCTTTCCCGCCACCACCCCTCCTCCCCCACCCCCCCTCCCCACCATCCTCGAGACCTCGGTTGATCACATGGATTCCTCCTCCACCCCCCTCACACAACCCGCCACAGCCTCCTTCCACCCAACCCCAGGCCTTGACCCCCCACCTTCTCCTTCCCCCCAGCACACAGACTCCACCCCCAACACGATACCACCCCCTCTCCAACTCCTCCCCCCCTTCCTCCCCCCCACCGACCCCATGGACTCCTCCCCTACGGCACGCACACCTACAGACCCCGCCCTCAAACCTGCCCCCCCGTCATGCGTCCTAAAGCACACACGCCACACCCTCAGAAAGACCCACCACTCACCTCCACACCGCCGCAACCCCCACGACCCCCCAACCTACACACACCTCACAAACTCCCCTTCCCCACAACCCACCCCCAACTCCGACCACCGGACCCCCGACCTCCCACCCAACACACACCCCTCAAACTTCCCCCTGCCTACCTCATCCCCCGCAACCTCAGACTTCGAGCTCGAAGACCTCCCTGACGAAGACTAGGCCACAGCGGAAGACACTGAGGAGCACCTCCCCTCCCCTGGACCTCCCATCCCTCCATCCGATGTCCCTTCGGCCGATAGGGCCAACTCCCGTCCCTAACTCCACCACAGACGGGCCTGCAGGCCCGGACGTTCGACCCCCCACCCCCCTCCCACGCCCCCCCCACGACATACGTAATCACGGTGTAACCAACCCACTCAGGGCCTCACTGCCGACGCACTTTAAACCCGACACCTGCACCATCAAACTACACAACTACCTGTTTGACCTTAACCTTGAACACGGCCTCCCCACCCCTATAGGCCACCTCGACTCCTCGGCAGTGCTCTCTTTCCAATGGGGACACTACCAAGACCTCTCCAACCTCTACTGCATTGCTACCTCCCTTGCCAAACTCCACTCTAATCTCTACAACCAATACACTGTTATCACAAACACCGAGGTAGACACCTTCCACAACCACCACATATACCCCAGCTAGTGGACCAACCTCTCAAACAGAGACGTACCCCCGTACCCGGGCACACCCCACAACTCCCTCCTTGTCCTCACTTGGCAGCACTCCCATTTCGGCCTCTTTCACGTGACACACGACTCCGCCACTTGGGTGGACTCACTCCACCACCCCCCCCACCGTCCCTACTTACCCGCTCCCTCGCACTCCTCGCCTCCTGGAACTCGTCTCCCTCCCCCCAACTCCTCACTCCTCGCCTTCTCAACCCTCCTCGACAGAACGACACACCTAGGGCGTGGTCATGTGGAACTCACGTCCTCCTTCACACATACTGAATACTCACGGCCCCTGTTGACCATGCTTACGACCCCCCTCATTTCGACCCCAAACACATAGTCTACTCCCTCCACACCCTTCTGTGGCACCATGTCTTCCGCTCCACTCTATTGAACCATGCAAACACACTTAGTGTGGAAGATAACGTACGCAAACGTAGTTACAGTCACAGTCCCGCAAACGGAACAGGTACGGCGACAACTAGCCTACAGGCGTGGTGTCGGGACAACAGAAGTGTTAGAGCTGTAGCCTAGCGACAGCTCTGTACCGAGTCAAACAGTTTATCGGTATGTCCGATCTAGACATGTACTAATCATATCTAGAATAACTTACAATAGCTATCTTCAACTAATACGTATACGGTATTACTTACAACACTCCCCCTGCAGGTAGCTACGGGATGAAGCGTTGCATTGGGTCTTGTCCTCCAATGATCGCACTTCGGTGTCTTGCCAGTGCAGGTCTTGGGAAGAGTTTGGTGAGCATGTCAGCGTCGGCAAAGCCTGTGAGTTGGAGGCTGTGGTCCAGGCCCCCCCCCAACGTCAGGCGCATGTGGATGGTGCCATGAAGGGAGCGGAGGACCTTTTGCAGAGCGCGCCAATGTGCCTTTGTGGGTGAGGCTTGGGCGGAGCCAAGGATGCGCAAGACCGTGGAGACAGCGGGGCGCGTGCAGACGGGGGCGTAGTGGGGGCTGCCCAAGAGACTGAGGTGGACGTCTGGGTCAAAGTCGGGGGTTGCGTGTGTCGGTCGCCCGATGACTATGGGGTCAACGGTGGGGCGACGACGGCCACGGGGGGTGTGGTCGCCACGCTGGGCTGGGGAAGAATGATGTCCATGGAAGAGAAGAGGTGGGCCACCGGGAAAGGGTGAGCGGCCGGCCATGGGAGGCGGCGGGGCGTACGAATGTGGGTGGTCACGGGAGGGGGGGACGCCGTGAGAGGGCGCCTCCGGGATGAGAGGTATGGGGTGGTGAGGGGCATATCCAACGGGGGGGTAGGGGGGGGTGGCGGGAGTTGTTCAACCGCGATGTCGTGATGGGAGGGGTCGCGGTGTAGGGTAGAATCAGCGGGGGGGTATTGGGGGGGTGGTTGCAAGTGTTCACCTACGAGTTCGGGGCGCGAGGGCTCGCGGTGCGCATCGGGGCGGCGCTGTGCGACGGCGGGGTCGCCAACAGGAGTTGCAGCGGTAGCAGCAGACAAGGCTGACTGTGCGTCCTGTGGGGGGTAGACAGGCTGGGGATGCACAAGCAGGGGGAGGGTGTGCACGTCGTGGCTGTCCCGAAAGTGTCCGAGGTGAGCATCGTGGCGGCGCTGAGCGACAGGGGGGTGCGATATAGCACCCGCAGCAGGACGAGCAGCAATGGCGGCCGACCGCGAGTCGAGATACGCTTCAAGGCGCGTCAGTTGCACAAGGAGCAGCTCGAGAACACCCTGGGTAGTATTGACAGTGCTCTGCTGAGAGCCTGGGTCAGGGGAATCAACACGTGAAACAAGCGGGATTTTCTGCGCCATTTCGACAGAGGGCGAAAAAGAAAGAGATGGATAAAAAAATTAAAAAACAGGCAGCGGTAAAAACCGCTAGCCGGACTCGTGCCTAACAGCGGTATGCAAAGCGACGGCATGATGCCCGCCGACCCCTCGGCATGTAGCCCCGGGGTGTCTCAGAGCACCTTCTCTGTATCCTCCACCCAGTGTGGGGCACAAGTCGAGGCCAAGGCCAGGACAGGTGGAGCGCTGCGCTGGCGGCTGAGTCGCTAAGATAATATAAAAATAAAAAAGGTAAGCTACGGCTGGCGTGCAACCTGTGGATGCGTATTCACCCGACAGTGCACCCCCCCGTTCTCCAGCTTGGACTTGTGTGCACCCTGTCCACACACGACGAGTGCGTCGGTGTGGGTGGCTGGCTATCGCCGTCGAGTGGCTGGCTTAAGAGGGGTGGTGGCGGGTTTTAAATCGCAGTTTATACTGGCGATACCGCCGACTAAAGGTTGAAAGTACTAGTTTTCTAAAGAAACTTGCCTTCTGCGGGAGAGCTGTCGATCGCAGCTCGCCGAACCAAGTTGTCGCGCGTGAGTGACGTGAGGCGGGGGCCCATAACCTATTGAACCATGCAAACACAGTTAGTGTGGAAGATAACGTACGCAAACATAGTTACAGTCACAGTCCCGCAAACGGAACAGGTACGGCGACAACCAGCCTACATGCGTGGTGTCGGGACAACAGAAGTGTTAGAGCTGTAGCCTAGCGACAACTTTGTACCGAGTCAAACAGTTTATCGGTATGTCCGATCTAGACATGTACTAATCATATCTAGAATAGCTTACAATAGCTATCTGCAACTAATACGTATACGGTATTACTTACAACACACTCCCCTTCCCGTTGGTCGCTCCCAACTCCTTAACACCCTCCACCCTCATCAACCCTCCCTCTCCCCCACACCCCCCCAAACCCCTCCTCATCAACCCCTCCTCTCACTCACTCCATTCCCCCCTCCGACCTCCGCCAACCCATCCTCCCCCACTCCCGCTCCCACATCACACCCACAAACCCGCCCCGCCCCCTCACCTCCCACACCCCCCCACCACGCCGTAATACTCCCCCCCCGCGAACCCCCCTAACCCCCCCAACCCTCAACCCCTACCAATCCTCCCACACCACCTCCCACAACCTCTACACCTCATTAACCTCAACACCAGTGGGCTACACACATCCATCATGGACGTGGAACACCTCGCCACCACCCACAGCCATGATGTCCTCATCCTCACGGAAACTAACCACGACACCCACAAATCCAGGCGGCGTATCGCCCTCCCACAATACCTACTCAAAAGCTCCAGACCCTACTACTCATCTGTGCCCCTACCCAACGCATGCGTTCTCTTCGCGGTCCGCAGGGAATCGTTCCACTCTGCCACTGTCCTTACCCCACCCTCCCACCTCATCCCACATATCGCAGGACTAAAACTCGTCCCTCACTCAGGCAACCCTTACCTCCTCCTCGGAGCCTACATGCCACAGCTCCACAGCATCCAACTAACACACTTATACGCGGAGGTCGCAGCGTGGGGCCTCCGCCTCATGAACGACTACCCAACCCACCGCGTCCTCTGGGGCGGCGACTTCCAAACGACCACCACACAAGGTACAGGCAACCCCGCCCTCACCTCCTTACTCGAATCACACCTCCGACCACTCCACCCCCCCTCCCCACCTTCCCCCGTAGCGGAAGCTGCCTTGACCACTGGCTCACCCCTCCTCCCTCCCCCCTCACCCTCAACCCACCTGCATGCTCGATTTTTTCCTCTCCATCACACTTTTCTGACCACTCGGCGATACACCTAGTTATTCCTGCCCCCCCCCTCCCTAATCGCTCGTCCACCCTCGGCCCACAACCCACCTCGCACTCCCCACACCACCCGCAAACTCACCTTCAAACTCCCGCTACAACCGCACCACATCACATCTTACCAACGTAGCACACCCTCCCTCATCAAACACACGGCCTCCCTCCACGCAGAGATTCTCAATACAACCCCTTCCATGGCCTCTCCCGATACCCTCGACACCCTAGCCTCGAAATTTACTGCACTACTCTCCCAACATATGGACCACGCAGCCACCATATGGCCCCTCCTACCCCCGAAAAAACCCCGCCCCACTACCTCGTCTACTAACCCCACCTGGCCATCTAAAAAAACACGCAAACTCATTCGCAAACTCCGCAGATGTAGCATCAACGGTGGCCCCCTACCCCTAGCCCAAACCCTCATGCAAACCTCTGACTATCTATCCCCTACCGATATCCATCAGCAATGCCAAGCACGCATACGACTCCTACTCCGAACAACCACCACAGATATACTCCAGAAGATTAAAACCCGCACTAATACTGCCTACGACGCCTCCCCAAAATCCTCCCACCGCCGCTTAAAAACTAAATGTGGCCTCCTCCCCGCGACCACCGCAACCTCAACTCTCCACCGCATTGCCAAACCCGATAAAACCACCGCATCCTCACCCTCAGCCGTCATTGAGGCGGTCCACTCCCACTTCACCACCGAACTCGCGCGAGCCACCCCGCCCGACCTACCCGCACCCCCATGGGAACACCCTGGCAACCCCGACAACTACACCATCGAACCCCGAGGGGACCCCACACTCACTCTCGCCGACATGATTACCCGCGATACATTCGATAAAACCCTCAACTCGCTAGGCACAGGCAAAGCCCCAGGCCCCGACGGTATCCCCAACGAAATTCTCAAGTTCCTACCCCCGGAGGCCCGCTCCGCCCTCTACTCTCTCCTATCCCTCCTCGCCCACAAATCCTACACACCCCCTGAATGGTGCCATAGCACAACATGCCTACTACATAAAAAAGGTGACCCCACCCTCCTTGACAACTACCGCCCCATCGCCCTCATGAATAACCTTCTTAAGCTATGGACCGCACTAATAAAAGACGCAGGCTCGAAATACGCCGAAACCCACGGCATCCTCAGCGACCAACAAGACGGCTTTCGACAACAACGCAGCATCCACGACGCCCTCTCCTCCATAATCATGGCCATGGAGGACGCAAAACTCCACAAAAAGGACATCTACGTCATGTAGGCGGACTTCAAGGGCGCCTTCAACGCTGCAGACCACCGCATCATGTTCAAACACATGAGACAACTCGGTATGCCCTCCACTTTTGTAGCTACATGCGAACACCTCTACGGAGTCTCATCCACAAACTACATTACCCCATACGGTCCCACCCCCTCCATAGACATAAATCGAGGTACCCTACAGGGCGACACCCTCTCCCCGTTCCTATTCACCCTATTCCTTGAACCCTTTCTCCGCTGGCTCACTGTGGGTAGCCGGGGCTATCGCCCAGGGCCCCCCGCCACTAACGTCGACCCAACAGAACCCACAGCCACATACCCCGGACACGGATTCGCCGACGACCTCAGCCTAGCCACGGGCTCAACCCCAAACATGGCCATCCAACTCAGGAAACTCTCCCTCTTCAGCGCCTACACAGGTATGACAGTCAACATCCGCAAATGCTGCATTACCGGAGCCCTTTGGCGCACAGGCAACGCCCTCTCCCTTGCCAACATCACCCTCCTCACATCCCGCCTCCAAACACAGTTCATCACCATCAACTCCACCCCGGCACCCATCCCCTCCATAGGCCCCTCGGACACATACCGCGTCCTTGGGGTCGAACTCAACACCTCCCTCACCTTCACCAAACACTGGCACGAACTCAAACGCACTACCACATCCCTCATCAACGCCCTCTCCTCCTCCCTACTAACCCAGTCCCGCAGAATTCGCGTCATCCGTGGCCTCCTACTCGGAAAACACATCACCCTCCAACTCGGCCTCTTCAGTGACTCCCAATTGGACACCCTCGAAGGTCAAATATGCCGCGCCCTCCGCTCCGCCGTCTCATCGGTACGTAACCTCCCCCGCACCGCCCTACACCGGCCCACCTCCGACCTCGGCTACGGCCTCCCCTCCCTCAAAGCACATGCCGCACAACTTACTGTCTGCCACCTCCACAAAATCCTGAACTCCCCCGGCTATAGGGGCCACATGGCCAGAACCCACATACACAACATCTCCACAACATACTCGCACTGGCCCACTGAATCGATAATGTCAGGCAGTCTATCCCCCCCCACGCTCAGATGCCTAGTGCGCGCCCAACGCGACGCCGGAACCATGTTCCACAACATCCCCCCCCTCTCCCTCACCAACCCCATTGCCTCCACACTCCGCACCCACTTCACCAGCCAGGACGCCGCACTCCTTACATCACTCAGAGACAGAGCCACACATATCACAGACCCACACACATACAAACAAGCATACCGCGACTTCTCACCCCGCAAGACACACACCTCCCTCCTTCCCCGTCTTTACCCCCTGTGGCAAAATCACATAACCGAATGGTCACAGGTTCTCCTCCGCGCCACCCCTTCCTCCTTCATCCTCAAATCCTGCCAGTCCATCTCCAAACTCACGGGGTCCAACACCTCACTCTCTATCCCAATTCGCCTTCTCGCCGCAATCCTCACCGAACCCTCCGACACTGTCCACAACCGCCTCCCCGTCACAAACCTCAACCCCAAACAAGCATCGCCCCCCACCACTCTCCACCCCTCATGGGTTCCCCTCCTCACTTCACACCTTCCCCGCCCTCCTCCCACCCTCTCCCCCTTTACCCACTCCTCCCGCACCAACATCTACACCCCCACTGCACCCATCACGCACATAGACACAGAATACCTCACCCCCTCAGACCACCACTTCCCCCCCTGCGACGTGACGCGCATCATCTCCAAACACAAAGACACAGAATACGGACAAGCCCAATACATGGTCGAATGGGCCCCGGAACACCTCACAGAATGGGATATACAACTCCAACTGGACGACGGCTTCCGACTCATCTCTTCCACCCCCACCTCGGTAAACCTACCCACCCCCACCCCCGCCGGTTGCTCCATATGTCACAACCTGTTAGCACTAGCATCCCGTTGCATAGTACTTATGTACAAGGTAGCTATTTGTCATTCTAGTACTTAGTGTTATGCTATTAGCGGTACTCTATTCCCTATTAGTGGCGGTCGGCCGGCCCTGCCGGTGCCTTCGCCGGCCGCCATCTCTCTCCTCCCACTTCTCTAGTCACCACAGCCGGCCCCCTTGTGGGGCCGACATGACCTATGTGTAACTATCCGTTCCCAACTCTAACAGGTTATGGGCCCTCCACCAAGTTACACTAGAGAAGAGCGTGTGTAAAGCGCTCGGCGCCACGCTAGTCCTACCTACTCCCAGGTAAAAAAAGAGTAGAGCGTGTGTAAAGCGCTCGGCGCCACGCTAGTAATTCATCGTCCCACCGACCCCACGCTTCGCCTTCGAGCTGGTTGTCCGCGACTGTCCTACCATCTCCCACGTAAAAAGGAGAAGAGCGTGTGTAAAGCGCCCGGCGCCACGTTCGCCCCACCCAGCTTTCAGTCTCACCTAGCCTTTCAGTACTTTAATTAGTACTGTTATTGTTTTTTCCCGAGGCAATGCCGCAACGCCCACCTTACTTAGCGAGAAGCTTAACTTTCCCACGGCGAAAGGAGGGAGTCAACACGAGCACCCGTCTATGTTTTTGCGAGCCTACACGCCACAAACAACCTTGTTGGTTGTGCTTCCTCCTCGCCGGTCGCTCTCATGCGTCGGCTAATTCTCCCGTGGACAGTTTTTCCCGCTCCATGTCAGAATAGTACATTACGCAGTACATTTGGAACTGCTTCATATCGGCAACTCGCCGGTAGCGGCACGTTCTTGTGAGCGCATGTCGCTACACCTACCCGGCCGGAGACACACGCTACAAGCACTACACCTTCTACCAAGATGATACCTTCCTCAACGCAAGCTAGGACGACGTCAAGACCTCGGCTACCTTGAGGGGGGGTGTTAGCACTAGCATCCCGTTGCATAGTACTTATGTACAAGGTAGCTATTTGTCATTCTAGTACTTAGTGTTATGCTATTAGCGGTACTCTATTCCCTATTAGTGGCGGTCGGCCGGCCCTGCCGGTGCCTTCGCCGGCCGCCATCTCTCTCCTCCCACTTCTCTAGTCACCACAGCCGGCCCCCTTGTGGGGCCGACATGACCTATGTGTAACTATCCGTTCCCAACTCTATCACAACCCTCTGCACTTAGAACCCACCTCCACCTGCAGCACATGCCCGCACTTTGCCGTCCATTCCCAATGCCGCCCTGCCCTAGGCCCCGCCACATGGCAATGCGACTGGCGCGCTCGCGGCAAACAACACGACCTCACCCGTCTCCACGAGGTCCAGTGGACGCCTTGCCTTCAACTACACGACACCATCAGTGAGACCCCCTCCGGCCCCACCGCCCTCACCGCATTTAACTCCGGCTTTGTCCCCTCCACCACACCCATTCTGCCAGATCCCGGACCGCCACCTTGGACACACCGCCTTATCACATTCAACCACAACCCCATCAACCCTGACCTCGACATGCTCCCTACCGGTACATTCACCATCCACACACACCCCTCACTTCACGATACCACAATACTCTGCACTCCCGACGGCCGCGCAGTCACAACCCTTAACGGCCCCCGCGTCCGCCACCTATACCAACTCTTTCGCCCCGACCTCTCCGATCATACATTCGAAGAGGAGGTCTACCACCTCCTCACTCGCCTAGGCTCCCGCTCAGAAATCCACTCTCCTACACCCGCCACCACCACCCGCAACAGATGGGCCACCAGAGAGGACCTCCTCTCGGCTCTCCGTCACACATTCCACATCCAGACAGAACTCTACTCAGACCCCCTCAATAAATCACTCCACTCGCACACCTACCACTCACTCTACCCCGAAGACATAGTCTTCTCATCTAGTGGCAGCAATGCCCCACACACATGGCAAGGCACCAACATAGCCAACCCCGAATACGACAACGAATGCATGCGCCGAGCCATGGAACATGCAATCACCAGCGCACACCTCACAGTCTCACACACCCCCAGCGCTACCATCCTCATACTCCCCCGTTGGGAACACACACCATACCGCCACTCCAAATATATCAACTCCCCCTACACACATCACCTATACACCCTTCCCAACGACGCGAACACCTTCTTACCCCCCGACCAACACACAGGCCACCCCACCCCTACCCCTTTCGGCACACGATGGATGGTCGACATCTACCTCGTCGCTAACTCCCTCGCACTCCCCACCCTACCCTCACACACAGCCATGACCGCACTCCACAACACCCTCGAGTCTATATACGACACACACCTCCCAAGCCCCACCATCACCATCCCACCTCCACACCTCACCGACTCAGACTCACCTCACTCCGCAGGCATATACCATTTCCCCCCCAACCCCACTCACCCCCTTACCTACCCCCTCCAAGAACGCACACGACTAACATACTCCCCCACCAGAGGAACTCTTGCTTGGAACTGGCAGGACTTCGTATACACTGACGGCTCGAAAAAAGGAGGCAGCTCCCCTCTCGGGGCGGCAGCCACCCACCCAGCCTCGGACACCAACATCAAAATCCTGGTGACCTCTACCCCTCCCTCCCATACTATCAATCGAGCCGAACTAGCTGGCATTGACATAGGCCTCCAACTAGGCCATACCCACCTCCTAACTGACAGTGCGTGCTCCCTCCGTCTCATACAAGGATACCTTAACTGCCCCTCCGCTTATAGGCACAACATCCACCGCGACACACTCCTCTCCATCACACGCACCATCATAACCCGCTGCGACGCAGGCATCCGCACACATCTCGGCAAAATTAAAGCACACAACCACTCACTCGGCAACGACCTCGCAGACGCACTCGCTAACCAAGTAGCAGATGGTCAACCACCAAACACCACATACAACACATGCTCGGACGTGTCCATTGGTCACTGGACTTGGCCTTACACCCTCATACCACAGACTCAAGGGGAACCCATACCCTACATATACACAAACCTCAAAGCCGACGCACACACCCACAGCTGCAAGCACACACTTACACCCCTCTCACAAACATCCAAACACGGCGCCCTCCTAGCCCGCGCCGCGGCGGACGGCGCCGACTTCACCTTCCACAAAAAACTCACAACACTCACCAACACCCAATTCACCCACAAACAAGAATTCATATGGGGCGTCCACAACACCCGCCTCCTCACACACAACCCCACCATGCGATGTCCCATGTGTGGACAATTCACCAGCAACGGCCACATGGCCGGTAACTGCCCATCCATGTCTGGCCTAAGACAGGACCGTCACAACAGCGCGCTACATCTCCTACTATCCCTCCTGGAACGCCACAACGGAGGTCGCTGGGAGACTATCACTGCAGACTTCGGTAACAAACCCATCAAGTCTTTCACCCGCCCCACCCCCACCTACACCCCTCTTGACTGTCACCCCCCACACCCCACCCACATGCCCACCCGCCTTGTTGATTCAGACGAAGGTCTCTCGCCCGACTCCCTAACCTCGTGCCCCGCTATCCTCCCCCCCGAAATCCTCCCGCCTGCACTGCGTCCCCCGGCGCACAAACCCGATTTCATACGCCTACTCGAACCTCGCTTCGTCGGTCACAACAACGGCCGCCGCCGATACTCATCTATCAGGAAAATACAGATAGGGGAGTGGAAGTACTGCACCGACCACAACCTCTCACACACAGCCCGCTTGATTAGGGACAAATACACACCCCTCGCAAATGCCATCCGAAACCACTGGCCAGGTACCGCAGTCGACATCCTACCCATAGTCATGAGCCGCACGGGCACACCGCACTCATCCACCATCGCAAGTCTCACCTCTCTCCTCACCCACCGCACCGACCCTCCCGACAAACTCATCACCAAAGCACGACTCGACACATCTCGCATCCTTTCCACACTCCATGCACACACCGTCCAATGGCTGCATTATCTCCTCCTTGTCTACCGCACCAAATCACGCACGACCACTCGCCAAGCCTCCGCATAACGCACCTCCCCAAGCCATTCCTGCACACCACCTTTAACCCGCTTCAGACCCTCCCCGGGGGGGAGTAAAACCCCTGACCACACTTGGAGAGGTTGGACATAGGTGGTTCACGGTCTAGCCCTGACTTGTAAGTTCCCTGTTTGGCATAGTTGGGAGGGCCCAGAGACAGCAGCCGACGCATCCGGCTTTTTGGTGAAAAACCGGCGCATACGGTACATGTTGTAAACAATTTCAATTTCAATTTCAATTCCAATCAGTGTAATTGTGGGGTAGGATGGTAGCGTGAGGGAGAGGGCGGTGTCGGGGGTTACAGATCATGGCGGTGGTTAGTGTAGGGAGAAGAATCATGCTTGTAAAATATATTACTCGGAAAGAAAACGACTTTCGAGTTTCATGATCTTGCATTAGTGGTCGAGCTTTACAACACGGTGGCTGCGGAGTACCAAGGTGAGGAAAAGGTATCAACTTTAGTGCGTTGTTAACGATTGTATCAGCGTAGGCTAACGGGAGGGGACGTTGGGTGCTAGACTACTCCTTACTGTATGACGGAGGGGGACGATCGCACCGGTACGGGTCGACTGTGCGGGTCGATAAGTCAGCGGCCCGTCCCACGTCAGTGTTTGACCTGTGGGCGGCGAGGACTAGAGGCGTGTGGCGTCCTCTGCTAGGTGAGGGTTCCAAAGCCGTGCCCAAGTCTTGGGCGGTTGGGGGTGGTTGGGGCACAGTGTTGAGTGGAGCGAGCGGACGTCCCGGGTGGCAGCTCCGGGGGTTGTAGTGGTCCGCGGTGGCCGCATGCGCGGGCCAATCCCGCAATGGCACATGTGTGTACGTGGGTGGGTGGTTAGAGATTGAAGACATATTGACAAAGTTGGGTTTGTAGTAGGGTGTGGAGGTGCGTGGGTTGGTCGTGGCTTTGAGAGTCGGGTTTGTAGTGGGTTGCGTGTGTTGGCGGCACACTACCATGTTTGACGGGACCTCAGTTTGGTGGATGTTGGCGGCGGACGTGAACGATCGGACGCTCGGAGGGGCGCGGTGTGGTGCGCCGGTCCCCTTGAGGGAGTTTTTTGTAAGCCATGGCGGATTGTGAGGGTCCGCAGTATTGAGGTGGGTATGTATTTTGATTTCGAGGTGGGTGGTGCAATTGAAATTGAAATTGAAATTGTTTACAACATGTACCGTATGCGCCGGTTTTTCACCAAAAGCCGTATGCGCCGGCTGCTGTCTTTGGGCCCTCCCAACTATGCCATACAGGGAACTTACGAGTCAGGGCTAGACCGTTAACCACCTGAATCCAACCTCTCCAAGGGTGTTCGGGGGTTTTACTCCCCCCCGGGGAGGTGTGCAAGACGAGGCGAGGGTTGCGTGCAGTTAGGGTTGTGCAAGGGGGCAACGTGCGGAGGCGCGGCGGGAGGTCGTGCGGGATTTGATGCGGTATATGAGTAGGAGATTATGTAGCCATTGGACAATGTGCGTGTGGAGATGTGCAAGGATGCGAGCCGTGTCGATGCGTGCTTTGGAGATGAGTTTGTCAGAAGGGTCTGTGCGGGCGGTGAGTAGGGAGGTGAGACTCGTGATGGTGGAGGAGTGCGGTGTACATGTGCGGCTCATGACGATGGGAAGGATGTCTACCACTGTGCCTGGCCAGTGGCTGCGGATGGCGTTTGCAAGGGGTGTGTATTTGGCACGGATGAGGTGAGCTGTGTGGGAGAGGTTATTGTCCGTGTAGTACTTCCACTCTCCTATCTTGATCTTTTTTATGGATGCGTATCGGCGGCGGCCGTTAGTGTGACCGAAAAATCGAGATTCGAGAAGGCGAATGAAATCCGGTTTGTGTGCGGGGGGTCGTAGCGCGGGGGGGAGTATCTCAGGGGGGAGGACGGCGGGACACGAGGTTAGGGAGTCGGGCGAGAGACCTTCGTCATCATCAACAAGGCGGGTGGGCATGTGGGTGGGGTGAGGTGGGTGACAGTCAAGGGGAGGGTTGGCAGGAGAGGGGGAAGCAAATGATTTGATGGGTTTGTTACCGAAGTCTGCGGTGATGGTTTCCCAGCGGCCTCCGTTGTGGCGTTCCAGTAGGGAGAGTAGGAGTTGTAGCGCGCTGTTGTGTTGGTCTTGTCTCAGGCCAGGCATGGTGGGGCAGTTACCGGCCATGTGGCCGTTGCTAGTGAATTGGCCACATAGGGGGCAGCGTAGGGTGGGGTTATGGGTGAGTAGGCGGGTGTTGTGGACTCCCCACATGAATTCTTGTTTGTGTGTGAACTGAATATTCGTGAGGGTTGAGTGTTTTCTGTGGAAAGAGAAGTCGGCGCCGTCCTCCGCGGCGCGGGCAAGGAGGGCACCATGTTTTGTTGTTTGCGAGAGGTGTGTGTGTGTGTGTGTGTGTGTGTTTGATGCTGTAGGTGTGTGCGTCAGCTTTGAGGTTGGTGTATTTGTAGGGTATGGGGTCCCCTAGGGTATGTGGAATGAGGGTGTATGGCCAAGTCCAGTGGCCTATCGTGACCTCTGAACTTGTGGTGTATGTGGTGTCGGGTGGGTGTCCATCCGCGACATGGTTAGCGAGTGCATCAGCGAGGTCGCTACCTAGGGAGTGGTTGTGGGCTTTGATTTTGCCGAGGTGTGTGCGGATGCCTGCGTCGCAGCGAGTTTTGAGGGTGTCTGTGATGGAGTGGAACGTGTCTCGGTGAATGTTGTGTCTATAGGCGGAAGGGCAGTTTAAGTAGCCTTGTATGAGGCGTAGGGAGCACGCACTGTCGGTAAGGAGGTGGGTGCGGCCGAGTTGGAGGCCTATGTCTATGCCAGCTAGTTCAGCGCGATTTATTGTGTGCGAGGGAGGGGTAGAGGTCACCAGGATTTTGATTTTGGTGTCCGAGGCGGGGTGGGTGGCTGCCGCTCCGAGGGGGCACGAGCCTCCCTTTTCCGAGCCGTCTGTGTAGACAAAGTCCTGCCAGTTCCAAGCAAGAGTACCTCTGGTGGGGTGGTATGTTAGTTGCATGCGTTCCGAGATGGGGTATATGATGGGGTGAGTCGGGTTTGGGGGGAGGTGGTATATGCCTGCTGAGTGGGGTGAGTAGGTGTCGAAGAGGTGAGGAGGAGGGGTGTGCCGAATGGGGTTGGGGAGGTGAGTGTCGTAGATAGATTCGAGAGTGTTATGGAGTGCGGTCATGCCTGTGGGTGACGGTAGGGTGGAGAGTGCGAGGGGGTTGGCGACGAGGTATATGTCGACCATCCATCGTGTGCCGAATGGGGTAGGGGTTGGAGTGCCTGTGTGTTGGTCAGGGGGAAGGAAGGTGTTTGCATCGTTGGGAAGATTGTAAAGGTGGTGAGTGTATGGGGAGTTGATGTACTTGGAGTGGCGGTAGGGTGTGTGTTCCCATCGGGGGAGGATGAGGATGGTTGCGCTGGGTGTGTGAGGGGCTGTGAGGTGTGCGATGGTGATTGCGTGTTCCATGGCGCGGCGCATTCATTCGTGGTCGTATTCGGGGTTGGCGATGTTGGTGCCTTGCCATGTGTGTGGGGCATTGCTGCCACTAGATGAGAAGACTATGTCTTCGGGGTAGAGGGAGTGGTAGGTGTGGGAGTGAAGGGATTTATTGAGGGGGTCGGAGTAGAGTTCTGTCTGTATGTGGAATGTGTGGCGGAGAGCTGTGAGGAGGTCGTCTCTAGTGGCCCATCTATTACGAGTGGTGGTGGCAGGTGTGGGTGAGTGGATTTCTGAGCGGAAGCCTAGGCGAGTGAGGAGGTGGTAGACCTCCTCTTCGAACGTATGCTGCGAGAGGTCGGGGCGGAAGAGTTGAAAGAGGTAGCGGACGCGGGGGCCGTTAAGGGTGGTGACCGCGCGGCCGTCGGGACTGCAGAGTACGGTGGTGTCGTGGAGCGATGGGTGTGCGTGGATGGCGAATTTACCGGTAGGGAGCATGTCGAGGTCGGGGTTGATGGGGTCATGGTTGAATGTGATAAGGGGGTGGGACCAGGGAGGGGGACCGGGTTCGGGCAGAATGGGTGTGGTGGAGGGGACAAAACCGGAGTTAAATGCTGTGAGGGCGGTGGGGCCGGAGGGGGTCTCACTGATAGTGTCGTGGAGTTGAAGGCAAGGCGCCCACTGGACCTCGTGGAGACGGGTGAGGTCGTGTTGTTGGCCTCGAGCACACCACTCGCACTGCCATGTGGCGGGTCCCTGAGCTGGGCGGCATTTGGAGTGTATGGCAAAGTGCGGGCATGTGCAGCAGGTGGAGGTGGGTTCTGCGTGCAGTGGGTCATGACAGATGGAGCAGGCGGTGGGGGAGGGGGTGGGGAGGCATACCGCTGTGGGGGTGGAGGAGATGAGGCGGAAGCCGTCGTCGAGTAGTAATTGAATGTCGGGGGAGGCGGTTGTGGATAGTATCGAGGGGTTCGGTTGTGAGGTGCTACTTTGGTTAGGCTAAGTTGGCAACCTTAGACTAATAGTAGAACCTAATCTCTGGATCTAATTATACAGCGTAGAGAGAATTAATAAGATTGTCTTAGGAACAGGGTTTCTTACAGTCTGGGTGTGGCGTAATTCTATTCTGTACCGGTCTCACCTCTACCAGTAAGTCCCTATCTTAAATATCCACACCGCAGTTGTTCTAGAAACAGCCTTAGAACCTGTAGCTTGTGCTGTCTGCTAACTAAACCAAACTATTACTAGTGATACAGGTTAACTCAGGTTACCTGTACCGTCTACCTAACCTTATCACACAAGCTCTTAGAACTATCTAGAAAAGAACTATCTAGAAGAGATACTGCTAGTAACTCTGTACTGTCGAGGGAAAATACGGCGATACAGTTGTACTGCCGTGATGACAAATAAAGAGTCACTGAATATCGCTAAGATACAGGTACCATTTAGAGGAAACAAATAATGTCAGATACTAGCACTTAGCTAAATGGCTAGGATATGACACTCTCCCCTCCTTAAGCACCAGCGTCCTCGCTGTGCAGTACTCAGGGTCTTGGTTTCTTGGGGGTTCTTGCAGGCCAGCGATTGCGAAATCTGACAAAGTCAGGGGTGCCAGAAAATTCTCGATAAACATCCGTTCGAAGAAATTCGGAAAAGATGTTTAAGTGGTTGACTCCTCGCATGGGTTCCCAAGTGTCCTCGCTAGGTACGTTGAACGGTGCTGCCCAGCGGACCTTAAATAAAAGTCCCGTGCCATTGGAGTTAAAAGCCACGTCGAGTATTTTGTCGACTTCAAATCGCTTCGCATCGTGCACAATCGGGATTGGCTGCGCACTGTTGGCCTGTTCTGGTTCTGCATTCCATTTTTCCAGTAGACTGGCGTGTACAACATCGTGAATCCGTACTCCAGGGGGTAGCTTAAGCCGAAATGCAACCGGGGAAACTTCCTCCGTAATGAGAAACGGTCCAATGTAGCGGTCGCGTAGTTTAGAACATGGCTGTTGTACAAACCGTAGATTTGTCGCCTTGAGCTTAACCTTGTCGCCAACTGTAAAAGGTACTGGTAACCGGTGCCGATTTGCAGCGTCTTGCATGTGTGCCTGGGCTGCTTTGACGCAGTCGTGGGCAAATCTGTGCATCTCGACCAGAATCTTCACTTGCTCCGGTAAAGTACGGCTAGGCTCGTTATCTTCAAATGTAGCCGTCGTTGGAGATGTCGGCTCAAATCCTAGCGTCGCCTTAAATGGAGACATAGTCGTTGACGTAGAAACCGCTGCGTTGATCGCGAACTCCACGTTGGTAAGGTGTTGAACCCAGTCGTCGTGCAAGGGGTGCACATAGCATCGTATGACTTGCTCCCATGTCTGGTTTACTCGTTCAGTTTGGCCATCTGTCTGGGGGTGATAGCTCGTAGAGATATTAAGCTTGGTGCCAACAGCCCTAAATAGGGTTTGCCAGAAGTCGCTCATAAACCGGGGATCTCGATCGGATATTAATTTCCGTGGTAAGCCAAAATGTCGAAAAACAGCGCGGTGCATAACTTTTGCTAATTGTTCCGCTGTAATCGTTTTCGTAATTGGCTCGACAATCGTCCGTTTCGTAAGCATACAGACGAATACCACCACAGCATCATACCCATCGCACTCAGGAAGGTCCGTAATCAGGTCAAGCGATATATGCTCAAAGGGTCTGGTCGGTACCTCATGCGATTGAAGGAGTCCATAAGGCTTGTGTCGCGCTGCCTTGTTGCGTTGACAGGTAACACAGCTGCGTACATAGTGTTGTACTGTCCGCTTCATGTTAGGCCACCAAAACGTCCGGGTTACTGCTGCCAATAGTCGAATAATACCAGGGTGTCCCGCGGTCGGTGCGTCGTGTAGTTCGTACAGTACTCTTGATCGTAATGTAGAGACGTTCGGAACATACAGTCTTGTCCCGTAGGCGTACAAGAGTCCGTTAGATTGACGTACCAGCCAGGTAGGCAGAGATTTCCGGGTAAGCAGGTATTTATCCGAATCATAAGCGCTTTTGATTTCCTCATGAAGTCCAGAGTCAGGATGTAACCGGGATTCCAGGGAAAACATCTGCGCGTGTAACTCGCATTCTGCTTCGTCGTTGGTCCAATCGCGTAACAGTTGCAGCTTCTGTAATGAGTTCTTCAGGTCAGGTCGGCGAGACAGAGCGTCTGCCTGGTTGACTGCTCCCTTCTTGTATACGATGTCCATCTGTCGCTGGTAAGGTGCTAGAACTTGAAGCCATCGCACCTGTCGAGTAGACAAATCGCGCTGTCGAAAGAAGTGTCGCAACGTGTCGTGGTCCGTAATTACTGTAAATCCCGCCGCGCCATCTAAGTAGCAACGGAACTTCAGTAGAGCGTCGCGAACTGCCAGTAGCTCTTGTTCGTGGACAGGATAGTGTACCTCATGCTTGTTCATCCTTCGAGCATGGTACGCAACAGGTTGTAATCCAATACCTTGGTCTTGTAACAACACAGCTCCTACTGCGAATCCAGAAGCATCTGTGTACAGTGTGTACCTTGCATTAGGAGAAGTGTCAGGAATTACCAGTACTGGTGCACGTACCATCGCGTCTTTAATTTGCTCGAATGCTGACTCGGCTTGAGAGGTCCAGCGAAATTCCGGTGTCTTCTTGGTCAGGTCCGTTAATGGGGTTGCTAGGGTTGCGAATTGGTTGATGAACCTCCGGTAATATCCAGCAAGTCCCAGAAATCCACGTACTTCAGTCACTGATTTCGGTCGGGGCCAATTCTGTACTGCCTCCACCTTGTCGGGGTCCATTCGGATCTGTCCAGCTTCCACCACATGCCCAAGAAAATTGACGCTCGATCGTCCGAAGTAACACTTAGAGAGTTTGATATGCAACTGGTGTCGCTGCAGCTCTCGTAACACGAGTCGAATATGCTCGAGGTGTTCGTCGGCCGTCTTACTGTAGATTAACACGTCGTCCAGATATACCACGCAGAACTTGCCAAGATACGGGGCCAAAACTCGATTCATCATCGCTTGGAATCCAGCTGGGGCATTACAAAGTCCAAAGGGTAGAACGCAGTATTCGAACAATCCGTAATGAGTTCGGAATGCTGTCTTATGTATGTCGCGCTCCTTGACTCGAACTTGATGATAGCCTTTATACAGGTCCAGCGTGCTGAAATAGTGAGCCCCATATAGCGAGTCGAGTAACTCATCAATCCGGGGTAACGGTGTTCGATCTTTCCTCGTGAGGTCGTTGAGTTTCCGGTAGTCTACGCACATACGCATGGTACCATCCTTCTTGCGTACAAATAAAATCGGGGCACCGTACGGAGATTTAGACGGACGAATCCAGCCTTTTGCGAGTAAGTCTTGCAATTGTACTTGAACCTCCCGGAGTTCTGCTGGTGACATACGGTACGTTCGCTCCTTAGGTGGTTCATCGCACTCCAAATTAATTTCAAAGTCGCACTCGCGAGTTGGCGGTAGACCGTCAGGCTCCTTGATAATGTCCGTAAACTCATTCAGGGATTCTCGTAACGAAGTCGTCCACTCAGGTTGTTGGTCAGTGTTGATGTCGTCGACCGCGTCCTGTACTTCTCGTAGTCCAATCACGAAGAGGTCTGCTGGTTGTTGCCTAAGCAGCTTTGCCATCGCATCCGCCTCCAAGTGATGTACTGTCACAGGTACGGTGTACTCGTCGCCAGACACCATAGCTTCGCCAGTTTTACGGTCGCGAATCGTTTTAGTAGACCAATCTATATCCGGGTTGACGGCTTGTAACCAAGGTTGACCGAGGATGATGTCGAATTTGTCCAGTTCTGTCGTAATTGCGTCCAGACGTATGTCCAGGGTCCCTACTGTGAGCACTTCATTCCGTAGTCGCTGGCGAGTCGTAGTTGTACTACCATCTGCCAATTTTATCCGGTATTTCTCTCCAGTAACTGTCGGGATGTGATGCTCCCGTACCCACTCAGCCTTGCAGAAATTTTCCGAAGCGCCAGAGTCAACCAAAATACGGCATCGATGTCCGCGTAAGGTGCCTCTCAACACTAACAGACTTGTTCCAGACTGGGTTGTGGATACATGTAGCGTCGCAGGAACACTGTCTTCTAGTCGGACGTTCTTGTTCATCCACCCGTCGATCGGTTTCCCAAAAGTCTCGTAACGAAGAGGGAACTGCTGTTCTCCACAGACTAGATAACCCGTACGCCGTGCCGAAATTAATTCCTTCCAGGTAGCCCATACTGCCGAGAAGTTGACGTAGCGTCCGGTATCGATCCGGGTCGAACGCGAGCGATATACACGTAGCGCTTATTCTGTCCGGAAGACTCCGTCCCTAAAAGGCGTAAATTTGTTTCGCTCACCTTAAATCCAGTTGTCTCCGTAAGAGCTCGCACTGCTGTGTATTCCGGGGTCGCGTCTTCAATCTCCTGTTTGCCACCAGGAAACCAGACCATGCCAGTGTCCTCTTTCGCTAGTAACACTCGTCGGCCATCGGTAACAAGAGTCGTCGAGTGAGTCCAGTAGGTCTTCGGGGGATTCTGTAGGTTCTGAGGCAGAAATCGAACTCGATCGGTGTCGTCGACGTAGACTTGCGTCGTCCATCTTGTCGGTCCAACATCTTGCCTTCTTCCTTCTATTTCATCGTTCGTGGGGCAGGTAAACACATGTTCTTTCGCCGCCAGCTCGTCGACAAGTCGGAAATTTCGCAGCA
Organism: Tetraselmis chui; assembly: GCA_026401115.1. NCBI lineage: Eukaryota > Viridiplantae > Chlorophyta > Chlorodendrophyceae > Chlorodendrales > Chlorodendraceae > Tetraselmis > Tetraselmis chui. The sequence goes on from JAPMLY010001318.1 coordinate 26,747, forward strand.
GCTTGAACCATGGTTTTGACCTCCATTTTGGAACCACTATAACCGCTCTCAGATGGGGATGAAGCAGTTTACTCCGCAAATAATGGCCCAAAAAATCTTCTAATTCATTAAATGGCGCATTTAGCCAAATTCTCCGGTACTTCTGTAAATCTCTCTCCTGAAATGGGCGCGCCGGACAGCAAAAATCCTCCGCCACTTGAGAATTAAGGCCGTCATTATCGCTAGCTCCATCTAAGTCGAAAGGTCCGTAGGTCTGAGAGTACTTCAGGAAATACTCCCTATTCATCATCCAGTCGCTAAAGTCCTTGCTCCTAAAGACTGGCCTCAATGTCGTTTGAGGTAACGGGTCTCGTACTTCTTCTGTTCTGGTCTCTTCCTGAGTCGCTGTAGGAGACGAAACCTCATCCTGCAGCTTGCCGCGAGCTGCCGACTCAGGTCTCACTTTCCCGGCCGGGATTTCCTCGTTCTGTCATTCTTCTTGTTCTTTCTGTCTGGGCAGTCGATAGCGATGTGTCCCTTCTTGTGGCAAATGAAGCACTTGCCCTCCTTCTTAAATCTGTCGACCTCCTCTTGAGTGAGGCGTCTAATCTCGTACAGCTCCCGCGGCTTTTCTTCGGTCGCGCCATGCGAATCTTCCTCCGACTCACTGTCGATCTCCTCCCCTGCCTCTGAAAAGTCGCTGTCTTCTTCGATGGCGTTCAGTCGGCCTGTCGAGCGTTGGGTCGTCTCAATCTTGGTCTCCGCTGCCTCCGCTCGCAGAGCTGCTTGAATCGCCTCGTGTAGGGTCTTAGGGTTTTTCAGGGCAACCTCCTTATGAATCGAGGGTCTCAAACCGCGCTGGAAATCATGTACGTTATCTTCTTCGTGACGGTGAGGAAGCTCCAATAATTGTTCTCGAAAATAGTTCGCGTACTTCAGGACCGTGGTTTTCTGTCTTGCTTTGTCCAAATTCAATCTCGCTTGTTCCGCCGGTGTTCTTCCGCAGAATTCCTGAATTAAGGATTTCTCCATCTCAGAAACTCCGGAAAATCCTCCACCGACTTCATCTCCAGTCTGCGCAACTTGGGAGTACCACCACTTCGATAGTGGTCCTTCCAGAAAGCCAGATACCCAGTACACTCCTCTTTGCTCTTCAGGGTTAACGCTGTGATACCGTAGATACCCTCGCGCATGTCGGAACCAGTTTCTCAGCTCGTCGATGTTAGTCGTAGCGATGCTCTTGATCTTGGCTGGTTTGACATCGTTCGGCATCATGCTTGGCATCTCTCGCGTCCTCTCCGATCTCAATTGTTCTCCTCGAAGAAAATTCTCCGTCTCTCGGCTTCTGTTCACTCGTCCTTCAAAATGTCTGAAACCGTTGTCGACGTGGTCACGCAGTTGAGATAGCTCAGTCGAAAAAGTGTCAACTCGGTTACTTAGTCGTTCAAGCATCTCGGTGACGTGTACCGACATAGGCTCCATCGTGGGACTCGATCCTTCTCGCACTGTCTGTCTTCTACCATCCGTCGACGTCGGCGGTGTCGGCCCAGAAGGCGCCCCCTCTGGTCGACCATCAACTTCCTCTGGTAGTCTCTCTCCTGCTCGGTTAGACATCTTCGTCTCGTCTAGCTGTTCTGAGGCTCCGAAACCACGTGTGAGGTGCTACTTTGGTTAGGCTAAGTTGGCAACCTTAGACTAATAGTAGAACCTAATCTCTGGATCTAATTATACAGCGTAGAGAGAATTAATAAGATTGTCTTAGGAACAGGGTTTCTTACAGTCTGGGTGTGGCGTAATTCTATTCTGTACCGGTCTCTCACCTCTACCAGTAAGTCCCTATCTTAAATATCCACACCGCAGTTGTTCTAGAAACAGCCTTAGAACCTGTAGCTTGTGCTGTCTGCTAACTAAACCAAACTATTACTAGTGATACAGGTTAACTCAGGTTACCTGTACCGTCTATCTAACCTTATCGCACAAGCTCTTAGAACTATCTAGAAAAGAACTATCTAGAAGAGATACTGCTAGTAACTCTGTACTGTCGAGGGAAAATACGGCGATACAGTTGTACTGCCGTGATGACAATAAAAGAGTCACTGAATATCGCTAAGATACAGGTACTATTTAGAGGAAATAAATAATGTCAGATACTAGCACTTAGCTAAAATGGCTAGGATATGACAGGCGTTGTCTTGAGTGGTGCAGTGGGCGCGGATTGTGGAGGCGATAGGGTTGGTGAGGGAGAGTGGAGGGATGTTGTGGAATAGGGTGCCCGCATCGCGCTGAGCTGTGAGCACTTGAGTGTGGGTGGGGTGTAACAGGTTGACATGATGGATTCCGAGGGCCAATGGGAGTACGTGGTGGATAAGGTGCGGATGTGTGCGCGGGCCATGTGGCCTCTATAGCCTGAGTTGTTCATGATTTCATGTAGGTGGCAAACTGTGAGTTGTGCGGCGTGGGCTTTGAGGGAGGGGAGGCCGTATCCTAGGTCGGAGGTAGGGCGGTGGAGGGCGGTGCGGGGAAGGTTATGTACCGAGGAGACGGCGGAGCGAAGTGCGCGGCAGATTTGTCCTTCGAGAGTGTCGAGTTGGGAGTCGGTGAAGAGGCCGAGCTGGAGGGTGAAATGTTTTTCGATGAGGAGGCCACGGATGACCCTGATTCTGCGGGATTGTGTTAGTGGGGAGGTGGAAAGGGTGGTGATGAGGGATGCAGTGGTACGTTTGAGTTCGTGCCAGTGTTTGGTGAAGTTGAGGGAGGTGTTCAGTCCTACCTCTAGGACGCGGTATGTGTCCGTGGGGCCAATGGAGAGAATGGCGGTCGGGGTGGAGTTGAGGGTGATAAACTGAGTTTGCAGGCGGGATGCGAGGAGGGTAGTGTTGGCGAGGGTGAGGGCGTTGCATGTGCGCCAGAGGGCGCCGGTGATGCAGCATTTGCGGATGTTGACGGTCATGCCCGTGTAGGCGCTGAAGAGGGAGAGTTTCCTGAGATGGATGGTCATGTTGGGGGTCGAGCCCGTGGCGAGGCTGATGTCGTCAGCGAAGCCGTGCCCTGGGTATGTGGCTGTGGGTTATGTGGGGTCGACGTTAGTGGCGGGGGGGCCTGGGCGGCAGCCCCGGCTTCCCACCGTAAGCCAGCGAAGGAAGGGTTCAAGGAAGAGGGTGAATGAAAAGGGGGAGAGGGTGTCTCCCTGGAGGGTTCCGCGATTTATGTTGATAGAAGGGGTGGGGCCATGTGGTGTAATATAATCTGTGGTTGAGACCCCGTAGAGGTGTTCGCATGTGTCGACAAAGGTGGGGGGCATACCGAGTTGACGCATGTATTTGACCATGATGCAGTGGTCCGCGGCGTTGAAGGCGCCTTTGAAATCCGCGTACATGACGTAGATGTCTTTGCTGTGGAGTTTCGCGTCCTCCATCGTCATAATGAGGGAGGAGAGGGCGTCGTGGATGCTGCGGTGTTGTCGGAATCCGTCATGTTGGTCGCTGAGAATGCCGTGGGTTTCGGCGTATTTCGAGCCTGCATCTTTGATTAGTGTTGTCCATAGTTTAAGGAGGTTATTCATGAGGGCGATAGGGCGGTAGTTATCGAGGAGGGAAGGGTCGCCTTTTTTATGTTGTAGGCATGTTGTGCTGTGGCACTAATCTGGAGGGGTGTAGGATTTGTGGGCGAGGAGGGAGAGGAGAGAGAAGAGGGCGGAGCGGGTCGCCGGTGGTAGGAATTTGATTAATTCGTTAAGGATACCGTCTGGGCCGGGGGCTTTGCCGGTGCCTAGGGAGTTGAGGGTTTTATCGAAAGTGTCGCGGGTAATCATGTCAGCAAGGGTGAGAGAGGGGTCACCACGGGGTTCGATGGTAAAGTTGTCGGGGTTGTCGGGGAGTTCCCACGGGGGGGTGGGCAGTTCGGGTGGGGTGGCGCGGCCTAGTTCGGTGGCGAAGTGAGAGTGTACCGCGTCAATGACGGCGGAGGGAGATTTTGCGGTGGTTTTATCGGGTCTAGTAATGCTATGGAGGGTGGAGGCGGCGCCGGCGGGGGGTAGGAGGCCGCTTTTAATTTTCAATCGGCGGTGAGAGAGTTTGGGGCAGGTGTCGTAGGCTGTATTGGCTCGAGTTTTAATTTTCTTTAGCTTATCCGTGGTGGTGGCGTGAAGGAGTTGGCGTATGCGTGCTTGGCAATGTTGTTTGATGGCGTCAGGGGAGAGATATTCAGTTGTGTTTAAGAGGGTTTGGGCGAAGGGGAGGGGGCCGTTGTTCTTGCTGCATTTGCGGAGTTTGAGGATGTGAGTACGTGTTTTACTTGTAAGCCAAGTAGGGTCAAGGGACGCTTGGGGTGGTCGGGGTTTTTTGGAGGGGAGGAGGGGCCAAACTGTGGCTGCGTGGTCCATGTGTTGGGAGAGGAGTGTAGTGAATTGTGAGGCAAGCGTGTCGAGGGTGTCGGGGGAGGCTGAGGTGTGTGAGGTGTTGAGAATTTCTGCGTGGAGGGCGGCCGTATGGTTGATGAGGTCGGGGGTGCTTGATTGGTACGCTTTTATGTGGTCGGGTGTGAGGGGAAGTCGAAAGTTGAGTTTGCGCGTCGTGTGATGTGTGTGGGGGTGGGTATGGGGAGGGGGGGATGTGCCATGAGGGAGAAAGGGGCGGGAATGACGAGGTGGATTGCAGAGTGGACAGTGAAGTGGAAGGGGGAGGGGAATATCGAGCGGGAGGACGGTGGGGGGGAGAGAGGTGAAGGGGGGGTGGAGAGCCAGTGGTCAAGGCAGTCTCCGCTGCGGTGGAAGGTAGGGATGGGGTTGTGGAGGGGTTGGAGGTGGGATTTTAGGAGGGAGGTGAGGGCAGGGTGACCTGTACCTGTGGTGGTGGTTGTTTGGAAGTCCCCTTCCCATAGGGTGCGGTGTTGCGGGTGGTCGTCAGCTAGGCGGAGGCCCCATGCTGCAACTTTTGCATATAGGCGGGTCAGTTGGGGGGTGTAGAGATGGGGCATGTAAGTACCTATAAGGAGGTAAGGGGTGCCTGAGTGGGGAACGATTTTTAGTCCGGCGATATGGGGGATGAGGTGGGGGGGCGGGGTTAGGACAGTGGCAGATAGGAATGAGGCTCTGCGGACCGCGAAGAGAACGCCTGCGTGGGGTAGGGGCACAAGTGAGTAGCATGGTCGGGAGCTTTTGAGGTGGTATTGGGGGAGAGCGATACGCCAGCGGGATTTGTGGGTGTCATGGCCGGTTTCGGTGAGGATGAGGACGTCGGGGCGGTGCGAGGTAGAGAGGTGTTCGACGTCCATAATGGAGGTGTGGAGTTCGCGGGTGTTGAGGGTGATGAGGTGCAGGGGTTGGGATGTGTGGTGTGGGAGGATGGGGGAGGGGAGGGGGGGTGGTGCTGGGAGGATCGTCGGGGGGGCGTTCGGCGGGCGGAGGTTGTAAGGGAGGGGGGAGGAGAGGAGGGGAGGGGGTGGGGAGGGGTGGGGAGCTGAGGGGGGAGGGTGGTGGGGGGGGTGGAGGGCGTCGAGAAGGTGGGGGCGTCCATGTGGGACGGGGGCGGAGCGGAAGGTGTGGTTCCAAAAGAGAGTGTGGAGGGAGTATACCGAGGACCATGGGTCGAAGGAGGGGGGATTGTATGGTTAATCCGGTGGGGCTGCGGTGATGAAGTAGGTGTGTAGGAGGGCGTGGGTTCCGCACGACCATGCTCCGTCGGAGTCGTTTTGGCGAGGCGGGTTGAGGGAGCGGAGGTTGCCGACGGGAGGGGGGGGGGAGGAATATCAGTCGGAGAGCAGATTGAGAGAGTGGGCGAGGAGGTCGGACGGAGGGGGTGGTGTAGAGAGTCAATCCAGGTAGCGGAGGAGTGAGTGAGGTGTAGCAGGCCGAAGTGAGAGTTTTGCCATGTGAGGACTAGGAGAGAGTGGTTAGGTGTACCCGGAATGACCTCCTCCCCACTTACAAACACGTGCTCCTTCGGCCCCGCCCGGAGCACGCGACCTCCGAAGACCTCCGAAGACCGGGACGAGGACATGGTGGTCGAGTGGGGTTCGAGTAGTGGGGTTGAGTTTTGTTGGGTTGTATTCTGTTTTCGAGTGGGTTGCGTGTGTTGGCGGCACACGACCATGCCAGATGGGGCCTGGGTTTGGAGGATGTTGGCGGCGGACGTGAACGTCCGGACGCTCGGTGGGGCGCGGTGTGGTGCGCCGCCCCCGGGAGGGGGGGTTTTGTAAGCGATGGTCGTAGTATTGTGGCGGGTACATGTTCGGATTTCGAAGTGGGTGGCGCGAGAACTGTCGGGGAGACAAAATTCAAAACTCTGGGAGCTGCGCCTTGCTGTGTGTACCGTCTGGTGTCGCTACGGATCCAGTGACCTGGGTGAGCGAGCTTCGGGTGGGGAGAGGTGGACGGTGCCTGTAATTCAACGGACCATGTGTCCACCAGTCTATCGCCCATCGGGAGGCCTGGCCCGGAGCGAAGACGGTCGGTGTAGCTCATTCAAACTGCCGACCCATTCCCGGTGTGTGGTACAGTAATACTTTAGTAGTACTTCGGATCTTTTTACTGTCTTTAGTGACGGTAGGATGCGTTTTTTGGGTGGTGCAAGGGCTGTCGGGGGGACAAAATTCAAATTTTGGAAAGCTGCGCCTTGCTGTGTGTACCGTCTAGTGTCTCTACGGATCCATTGACTTGGGTGAGCTAGGCTCGGTTGGGAAGAGGTGGACGGTGCCTGTTGCTTAACGGGCCCTATGTCCACTAGTCTATCGCTCATCGGGAGGCCATGCCCATAGCTAAGGCGGTCGGCGTTGCTCATTCGAGCAACCGACCCATCCATGTTTTGCGGTTTAGTAGTACTTAAGTAGTACTGTGGAATTATTAGTAATTCATACTTTATTATTGTGTTATATTTACCCGATTTTTCCAAAAAGATAGCCACCACATGCTGGGGCAGTTGGGTATCCGGTAAATTTTGAGGAAGCGTAGGTTGCCGGGGTCAAGCACAAGGTGAATAGCATTTCTGTTGAGTGATAAAGCTGTGGAGAGGGATTGGAAGGGGGGCGTTGAAAGTAATGAAATGAAATGAGTTGAGCCTAGGTCTAACATTGTGGGTGTTGGCGAAGCTACCCCTCCCGGATCCAAGCGTGATGGCTCCAGCTCCGCCTTATTATGGATGGGTCGAAATTGAAATTGAAATTGATATTGTTTACAACATGTACCGTATGCGCCGGTTTTTCACCAAAAGCCGGATGCGTCGGCTGCTGTCTCTGGGCCCTCCTAACTATGCCATACAGGGAACTTACAAGTCAGGGCTAGACCGTTAACCACCTAATCCAACCTCTCCAATGTGGGTCGGGGGTTTTACTCCCCCCCCGGGGAAGTGTGCAAGTAGAGGCGAAGGTTGTGTGCAGTTAGGGTCGTGCGAGGGGGCAATGTGCGGATGCGCGGCGGGAGGTCGTGCGGGACTTGATGCGGTATATGAGTAGGAGGTGATGCAGCCATTGGACAGTGTGCGTGTGGAGTTGTGCAAGAATGCGAGACGTGTCGAGGTGTGCTTTGGAGACGAGTTTGTCAGGAGGGTCGGTGCGGGCGGTGAGAAGGGAGGTGAGACTCGTGATGGTGGAGGAGTGCGGTGTACCTGTGCGGCTCATGACGATGGGGAGGATGTCAACCACTGTGCCTGGCCAGTGGCTTCTGATGGCGTTTGCGAGGGGTGTGTATTTGGATCGTATGAGGTCGGCTGTGTGGGAGAGGTTGTTGTATGTGCAGTACTTCCATTCCCTTATCTGAATCTTTTTTATGGATGCGTAACGTCGGCGACCGTTGGAGTGACCAACGAATCGGGGTTCGAGGATGCGGATGAAGTCAGGTTTGTGTGCAGGGGGACGAAGCAGGGGGGGGAGAATCTCAGGGGGGAGGACGGCGGGGCATGAGGTTAGGGAGTCAGGCGAGAGACCTTCGTCAGCAGCAACAAGTCGGGTGGGCATGTGGGTGGGGTGGGGTGGTGCAGTCAAGCGGAGTGTGGGCAGGGGTGGGGGAAGCAAAGGATTTTATGGGTTTGTTGCCGAAGTCTGCGGTGATGGTTTCCTAGCGGCCTCCGTTGTGGCGTTCCAGTAGGGAGAGTAGGAGTTGCAGAGCGCTTTTGTGTCGGTCCTGTCTTAGACCAGACATAGAGGGGCAGTTACCGGCCATGTGGCCGTTGCTAGTGAATTGGCCACATAGGGGACAGCGCAGGGTGGGGTTGTGAGTAAGTAGGCGGGTGTTGTGGACGCCCCACATGAACTCTTGTTTGTGTGTGAACTGGATATTAGTGAGGGTTGAGTGTTTCTTGTGGAAAGAGAAATCGGCGCCGTCCTTCGCGGCGCGGGCGAGGAGGGCTCCGTGTTTGGTTGTATGCGAGAGAGGAGTGTGTATGTGTTTTGTGCTGTAGGTGTGTGCGTCAGCTTTGAGGTTGGTGTATCTGTAGGGTATGGGGTCTCCTAGGGTCTGTGGAATGAGGGTGTATGGCCCGGTCCAATGACCTATCGTGACCTTTGAACCTGTGGTGTATGTAGTGTCGGGTGGGTGTCCATCCGCGACTAGGTTGGCGAGGGTGTCTGCGAGGTCGTTGCCTAGGGAATGGTTGTGGGCTTTGATTTTGCCGAGGTGTGTACGGAGGCCTGCGTCGCAGCGCGTTTTAAGGGTGTGTGTGATGGATAAGAGGGTGTCGCGGTGGATGTTGTGGTGGTAAGCGGAGGGGCAGTTTAAGTAACCTTGTATGAGGCGGAGGGAGCACGCACTGTCTGTGAGGAGGTGGGTGCGGCCAAGTTGGAGGCCTATATCTATGCCAGCTAATTCAGCGCGATTTATTGTATGTGAGGAAGGGGTAGATGTCACCAGGATTTTGATTTTGGTGTCCGAGGCGGGGTGGGTAGCTGCCGCTCCGAGGGGGGACGAGCTTCCTTTTTTCGAGCCGTCTGTGTATACAAAGTCCTTCCAGTTCCAAGCAGGGGTGCCTCTGGTGGGGGGGTACGTTAGATGCACGCGGTCCGGGAGGGGGTATGTGAGGGGGTGAGTTGGGTTTGGGGGGCGGTGGTATATACCCGCTGAGTGGGGTGAGTAGGTGTCAAAGAGGTGTGGAGGAGGGGGGGTGATGGTGGGGTTGGGGAGGTGAGTGTCGTAGATAGATTCGAGAGTGTTGTGAAGTGCGGTCAAGGCAGTGGGTGATGGGAGGGTGGAGAGTGCGAGGGGGTTGGCGACGAGGTATATGTCGACCATCCATCGTGTGCCGAATGGGGTAGGGGTGGGGTTGCCTGTGTGTTGGTCGGGGGGTAGGAAGGTGTTTGCGTCATTGGGGAGGGTGTAGAGGTGGTGGGTGAATGGGGAGTGGATGGGATGGGTCGAGATGAGTGTTCGCGACTTGGAAGGACGGGACATCCGCTCCTCTCAAGGTGATTCGTTCCACAAGTTGTTGAAGTGGGCATGTCCCTTTGTGTGTAGCTAGTCGGTAGCTTTTGGACTCGAATCTGACTATGGCACAATTTTTGGGGGGAGGTAGCTCGAAGTTGGAAAATTTGGAAGCCTCATAGATAGTCCGCGCCTTCCTTGTGGCCTCGATCATATAGCACCTTCTCTACGTCCGGTCGAATGCCTTCCCCGTCTTTCCATAGAGTGCCTAATCGAGGAGCTCCATGGTTTGATAGTCCAAGAACCCGCAAAACTTGACGCCCACTATGTATGATGCCCGTCCTTCACTGCGTCGTTGAGGTTATGGGGGGGGCACCATGGATGGAGTACAGGCAAGAGCCTCCGTCTTGGTCTAGCATCATGTGGATGAAAGTTAAGGAATGATTTTGGTAGTGTTATGTTCTTTGGCAGTCAACCGGCGCACAAGACAGATTAGCACTATATGTGGTCGTGGAACGGGGTGTGCATTCTGCGGCCTTCATGTGTTTGCGGGGAAAGAGGGTTGGACAATGGAAACACTTAAACGTTGTTTGGTAAGAAACGGGTGCATGTTGGGTACATGCCATTTTTTGCATGACAACAGTAAAGGAGGTGGTGCGGGTTCGCGACGGGCCGTTGGGCGAGATGGTTGCTGAGATGTCTTGTCGGCGAAATCGATGGAGTCATGGACCCGGAGAGTACGTTGGATGGGAAAGATCGGTGGACTAGGGAGCATACCGGACGACGGCAGAATGTCGGAGGGTGGGCTGGCGCCTTGGCGGTGTCGGCCCACGAGGTCGGCACGGCTTCGCGAGTGGCAAAGGGGGATGTAGAGGTGACCGCCCCGCCGTGTGGTCGATGGAGGATAAATGGAAGCCACCGGGGAGAAGAAGTTTCGACCTTGGTCTTGTCGGTGCAGCCCAGATTTCTAGGTTCGTCGAAAGCGGAAGCAAAGTCAGCCGTAAGGCAACCGGGGTCAAGGAAGATATTTGTAAGCGTGGGTGTCCGAACGACCGGCGGATTTCCCCTTCGGGCTAGTCGAACGGCGTTAACCTCGCGTATTTGGGCATTGTTAAATGGTGACTTAGTTGCTAGATATGGTTGGGTGGTAGCGATGGACTTCGAGCGAGAGTCAGTGGTACATGGGGCGTGGTGAGCTTGCGAGGTGGGTTGTTTCCGGTTGTCCCGGGCGGGCATACATGTTGGGCCGTCGGAAAATCGGAAGTTCTGTCGATTACGCTTGAGACGTGAGCGAAGGGTTGCGCGTCTCGTAGGAGATGAGATGGGCATGGTGGGGGGTATTGTAATTACGAGAGTGTGAATTTTGTTATTGTGCTCCGGTTAGTCTACAAAAGTGAGCGAATTTTTGGCGATTTTGGTGCTACCGGTTACTTAACGCCCGGATGCGTCCATGTCGAAGAGTCAAGCGGCTGCGAGTCACAAGCGGATAGCAAGGGGTGGCAGCTTCAGCCTTTGTCGGGGTGGGGAAATGCATGTTCCTCGGTCGGCGATGGTGGTCGTGGTGGTATTGGTCTGCCGTGGTGGGGGAGCTGCCTTGCAAATGGTGGTGGCGCCACCGTCCCCATAATATTAGACGTTGTATTATGTGTACGTATGTGACGAGTATTGTCTTGCAACAGCACATTGCATGATAAAGTACATGTACTAAATCCAATTCGTGCTTTTCCATCGGAAGGACGTATATCCTGGGTACGTCGCTATTGCATTTTAGCGAGGACAGTGATGCGTACTATACTACCAGTACCTCCCGGTACGTGCACGTACGCACAATCAAGCTAGCTAGCTAGACGACGCGTTGGATGAGATTCTGCTAACACTATCATCCCGTTACCTAGTGCTTATGTACAAGGCAGCTATATGTCATCCTAATACTTATTGTTATGCTATTAGCGGTTCTCTTTTTCCCCGTTAGTGGCGGTCGCCTGGCCCTGCAGGTGCCTTGGCCGGCCGCCATCTCTCTCCTTCTCATCTCTCTAGTCTCTACACCCGGCCCTCTTGTGGGGCCGGCGCGACCCTACGTGTAACCATTCTACTTCCGTCTCCAACAAGTTATTGGCCCTCCATCAAGTTACACTAGAGAAGAGCGTGTGTAAAGCGCTCGGTGCCAAACTAGTCTTACCTACTCTCACGAAGTTAAGAGTAGAGCGTTTGTATAACGCTCGGCGCCACGCTAGTAAATAATCGTCCAACCGACACCATCCTTCGCCTTCGAGCTGGTTGTCCGCGACTGTCCTACCATCTTCCACGTGAACGTGAGAAGAGCGTGTGTAAAGCGCTCGGCGCCACGCTCGCCCCATCGAGCTTTCACAATCACCTAGCCTTAAGCCTGCCGATTCTCTCGACCGGATCTAGTTGTTTAAAACCGGCCAACGAAAACTCGGCCCGTGCGTACTTTAAAAAGCATTGTTATTGTTTTTCCCAAGGCAACACCGCAACGCTCACCTAACCTAGCGAGGAGCTTACCTTTCACACGGCGAAAGGGGGAGTCAACACGAGCAGCGCCCGTCTATGCTTTTGCGTGTCTACACGCTCCTAACAAGCCTATTAGCTTTGCTTCTTCCTCGCCGGTCGCTCTCATGCATCGGCTAATTCGCCCGTGGGCAGTTTTCCCCGCTACTTGTCAGACTAGTACATTCTGCAGTACATTTGGAACCGCTTCATATCGGCGATTCGCTAGTAGCGGCACGTTCTTGTGAGCACATGTCGCTACACCTACCCGGACTGAGACAAGCGCTACCAACACTATACCTTCGACCAAGATGGCACCTTCCTCGACGCAAGCTAGGACGACGTCAAGACCTCTTCTACCTAGCGCAGTTAAAGTTATTAATTGTTAACGCGCTGCGGTTGAATCCTGAGTTCATTGATCTCATTCGCGAGGGGTACTCCCAAGACTCGTTTTGTAGGGACGAGGGTGAGTGGACGAGAGACAGCCGAAAAGAAGCCGGTGTTGGGTACTTTGGGCGTCTCGATCGGCTTTGTGTCCCGCGGAGCACTGAGCTCAGACTAAGATGGATCACAAAGCTGCACGATAATTGGTCAGGTGGTCACAGAGGAGTTGCTAGCACTCTTGGTAAAGCGCTCGACAGATTTTGATGGAAACGAATTCGCCAGGATGTGAAAGATTTTGGTGAGCGGTGCGTCGTATGTCGACGAGCAAATGATCAACCACAAATGGTTGCGACTCTTTACCCATTGCGTGTTCCACCCAAACCGTGGCACATAGTTTGTCTTGACTACTTAACACACTTACCTTTGAGCAATGGCTTTTACTATGTGCTGATTGTGCACGACCATCTGGCTCGAATGGCTCATTTTCTGCCGTGCACAAAAAACGTAGCAACACATGAAACCGCAATATTGTTTTTATAGGGAGTCTACCGATTATATGGACTACCTCGAGTGCTCGTCAGTGATCGCGACCCAAAATTCGTTAGTGGCTTCTGTCATACACTTATTTGGAGATGCCTTGGATCGCGACTCAACATGTCTTCATGTCGACACACTAACGGAGCGCGTAAAAAACACGCATTCGCAACTTGTACGTTGTTTTGTTGTTACGACGGATTAAACTGGACTTGTTGCCTAAAGCGGAATTCGCATACAACGCTACTCGTGCGCTTGGAATTGAGCACACTCCCTTCGAGGATAATTCTGTGTTCTCTCATGAGGAGCTCCTTGACATGTTGTTCAACATGCGACTTCCAATTCCGATTTCACAAGACACGTCAGAGCGGTTGAATCTGTTACATGAGGTACACGCTCATGTGTGTTTAGTGTTACATCTACACAAGGATGAGATGCAAGCTCGTTCTGAACCGTCGACAGCCCCCCATTTCGTTTGAGGAGACAAGGTCAACATTGTTACCAAGAGTCTCTTCTTACGTGGACGACCCAACATGAAGATGCATGATCGACGGCTTGGACCTTTTATAGTCAAGGAGTAGATTGGGAAATATAGTTACAGATTACGGCTGCCAGCGACTGTTCGCTTACACCCGGTGTTTCACGTCAACAATTGAAAACCCTGCTCTACAATTTCGCTGCGACATGCTGTCCCGTAACTGTTCCAATGGGAGACGACGAAAATTTCGACGTCTCTCACATCGTTGTTGTGTGCATTAAGTCATAACATGGACGAAGAGGCAAATATTTGCTCTTCATGACGCACGTCAATGATGATGACATTCCACATGTAAGGCACCGGCTAAAAGAGTTCCATCGTAAAGTGGCGTTATAATATTTCTTGGAGACGCCCATGTTTAACCATGCAGAAACGTTCAGAGTGGAAGTTTATAACGTACACTTAGTAGTTAAAGTCACGGTCACACGAAAGGACATTCACAAAGACAGCCAGCCCGGGGCTTGGTGTCGAGACAAAGGAAGTGGGGAGCTACAGCCTAGCGACAGCTTTGTATCCAAAACAAACAATGTAACGCTGTGTTCGATCTAGACATGTACGAATCATATCTAGAATAGCTTACAATAGCTACATGTAACTAATAACTAGTGAGTATTACTAACAACACTCCCCCTTAAAATATATATGTGGTAAAGCGTTGCATAGGTTCTGCGTCTCCCAAGATCGCACTTCGATGTCTTGTGAGTGCCGGTCTTGCTAATGGTTTGGTGAACATGTCTGCCGCCATTTGGTCAGTGGGTAGACACCTTAGCATGACTTTTCCATGTTCCACGTGGTCTCTTAAGAAGTGCCATTTCATGCCGATGTGTTTGGTCTTCTCGCTGACCAATGCGTTATGGGAGTAAGTTATAGGGCTGTGGTTGTCTTCCCATATGGTGGTAGTTCCGGTGATGGGGGCGTTAAAATCTCCCCTTTGAGTTGGCGAAGGTGTAGTCCCTAAACCCTTGGGGAACCCATACCCTACATATACACCAACCTCAAAGCTGACGCTCACACCTACATCACCAAACACACACACACACCCCTCTCGCAACCAACTAAACACGGATCCCTCCTCGCCCGCGCCGCGGAGGACGGCGCCGACTTCTCTTTCCACAAGAAACACTCAACCCTCACAAATATCCAGTTCACCCACAAACAAGAATTCATGTGGGGAGTCCACAACACCCCCCTTCTTACTCACAACCCCACCTTGCGCTGCCCCCTATGTGGCCAATTCACCAGCAACGGCCACATGGCCGGTAACTGCCCCACCATGTCTAACGTGAGACATGACCGACACAACATCGCGCTACAACTCCTAATCACCCTCCTGGAACGCCACAACGGAGGACGCTCGGAAACCATCACTGCAAACTTCGGTAACAAACCCATCAAATCATTTGCTTCCCTCACTCCTGCCCGCCCTCCACTTGACTGTCACCCACCTCACCCCACCCACATGCCCACCCGCCTTGTTGCTGCTGACGAAGGTCTCTCGCCCGACTCCCTAACCTCGTGTCCCGCCGTCATCCCACCTGAGGTACTCCCCCCCGCGCTACGACCCCCCGCACACAAACCCGACTTTATCCGCCTCCTCGAACCCCGATTCGTTGGTCACACAAACGGCCGCCGCCGTTACGCATCCATCAAAACGATTCAGATAAGGGAATGGAAGTACTGCACGGACAATAACCTCTCCCAAACAGCTCACCTCATACGCGCCAAATACACTCCCCTTGCAAACGCCATCCGCAGCCACTGGCCAAACACAGTGGTAGACATCCTTCCCATCATCATGAGATGCACTGGTACACCGCACTCCTCCACAATCACGAGTCTCACCTCCCTACTCACCGCCCGCACATACCCTTTTGATAAACTCATTTCCAAAGCACGCCTCGACACGTCTCGCATCCTTGCACAACTCCACACGCATACTGTCCAATGGCTGCATCATCTCCTACTCATATACCGAATAAAATCCCGCACGACCTCCCGCCGCGCCTCCGCACATTGCCCCTTTGCACGCCCTTGAATGCACGCAACCCTCGCCTCGTCTTGCACAACTCCCCGGGGGGGAGTAAAACCCCCGAACATCCTTGGAGAGGTTGGATTTGGGTGGTTAACGGTCTAGCCCTGACTTGTATGTTCTCTGTATGGCATAGTTGGGAGGGCCCAGAGACAGCAGCCGGCGCATACGGCTTTTGGTGTAAAACCGGCGCATACGGTACATGTTGTAAACAATTTCAATTTCAATTTCAACTTGTAGTCCCTCCTTGGTGGCGTGTGCTACAGAGTAGTACTCCGCCTCGCGGGTGGACTGCGCGACGCATGTCTGTTGCTTAGATTTGTACCTGACAAGGCCTCGGCCGAGTGTGAACAAATAGTCATAGCGGGACTTGCGTGTGTTGTTGTCATTTGTTTATTCGGCGTCTACGAAGCCTATAAGTTGGAGGCTGTGTTGCCCCCCCCCCCCAACGTCAAGCGCAGTTGGGTGGTGCTTGAGGGCTTGGAGGTGAGCCTCCGTGGGATGTGCTTGAGCAAAGCCAAGGATGCTCAATGATGTGGAGACGTCTTGGCGCGTACAGACGGCCGCATATTGGAGGCTGCCTAAAAGGTTGGGATAGATGTCCTTCGCCACACATGTGAGGAGCGGCGAGTCCTGGCGCACAAGGCCAGGCACGAACCCGGGATCCATAGGGAGTGGCGAGGGTTTGCAGTCCGTCATGCTGTGCTTTATGTCACGTAAGTACTTTATGCGGTTCAAGATGTCACGTAGGTACTTCGACTGGACCAAAGAGATAGTGTTGGCAGACCTATCGCATGTGATGTGCATGCCAAGGAGTTGGGATAGGGCGCCCAAGTCCTTTATCTTGAATCGCGCGCCGAGTCGGGCCTTGAATGCGGTTAACCGCGCCGTGTCGTTGCACGCCGCCGGGATGTCATCCACGTGTAGGGCAATCATGGCGAAGACGGATCCGGTGCGGAAGATGTAGATGCACGGATCGGAGACACATTGTGCCAACTAGTGTTAACAAGCAAGGTTCGGAGCGACATGCTGAACTCGCGGGGGGATTGTTTGAGGCCGTGGAGGCAGCGTTTGACACCTTACGCGTGCCGTTAGAGAGTCCGAGCGGTTGGCGGATATAAACATTTGCTGTGATGGGGGCATACAAGAACGCTATGCCGATGTCAAGTTGACAAAGGTTGATGTCCATGGCGGCTGCAATGGCGATGAATCGGCGGAGGTTGGCCATGCGGATGACCGGGGAGAAGGTCTCCGTGTAGTCTAGACCCGCACGTGACTGCATCCCTTAGCCACTAAGCGAGCTTTAAAGCGAGATATTTCGCCCTTTGTGTCCGAATTGATATTGCATCTACAAGTTGTGAACGACCATGCGGTCGGCGGGGAGATCTACGAGTTCCCACGTGCCATTGTCCATGAGGAAGTCATACTCATTTTGTATTGCAGTTTGCTAGTAAGAGGCTTAGGCATTGATGAGGGCGGCACGGTGGGTTCAACGCAGTCCCCGGCAGACTTGAAAGCAATGTCATTGGTCGTCGCGCCCGCAGGGAGCTGCGGGGGTGTTAGCACTAGCATCCCGTTGCCTAGTGCTTATGTACAAGGTAGCTATTTGTCATCCTAGTACTTAGTGTTATGCTATTAGTGGTACTCTATTCCCTATTAGTGGCGGTCGGCCGGCCCTGCCGGTGCCTTCGCCGGCCGCCATCTCTCTCCTCTCACTTCCCTAGTCACCACAGCCGGCCCCCTTGTGGGGCCGGCACGACCTACGTGTAACTATCCGTTCCCGATTCCGACAGGTTATGGGCCCTCCACCAAGTTACACTAGAGAAGAGCGTGTGTAAAGCGCTCGGCGCCACGCTAGTCGTACCTACTCCCACGAAGAAAAGAGTAGAGCGTGTGGAACTCGCTCGGAGCCACGCTAGTAATTCATCGTCGAACCAACACCACGCTTCGCCTTCGAGCTGGTTGTCCGCGACAGTCCTACCATCTCCCACGTATAAAGGAGAAGAGCGTGTGTAAAGCGCCCGGCACCTCGCTCGCCCCACCAAGCTTTCAGCCTCACCTAGCCTTCACCCTACCGATGCTCTCGACCGGATCTAGCTGTTTAAAACCGACCAGCGAAAACTCGGCCCGTGCGTACTGAAATTAGTATTGTTATTGTTTTTCCCCGAGGCAGCGCCGCAACGCTCACCTAGCTGAGCGGGGAGCTTACTTTTCCCACGGCGAAAGGAAGGAGTCAACTCGAGCAGCGCCCGTCTATGCTTTTGCGAGCCTACACGCTCCTAACAGCCATGTTGGCTTTGCTTCTTTCTCGCCGGTCGCTCTCATGCGTCGGCTAATTCGCCCGTGGACAGTTTTCCCGCCACATGTCAGAATAGTACATTACGCAGTACATTTGGAACCGCTTCATATCGGCAACTCGCTTGTAGCGGCACATTCCTGTGAGCGCATATCGCTTCACCTACCCGGCTTGAGACACACGCTACAAGCACTACACCTTCGACCAAGATGGCACCCTCCTCAACGCAAGCTACGACGACGTCAAGACCCCGGCTACCTTGAAGGGGGGTGTTAGCACTAGCATCCCGTTGCCTAGTGCTTATGTACAAGGTAGCTATTTGTCATCCTAGTACTTAGTGTTATGCTATAAGCGGTACTCTATTCCCTATTACTGGCGGTCGGCCGGCCCTGCCGGTGCCTTAGCCGGCCGCCATCTCTCTCCTCTCACTTCTCTAGTCACCACAGCCGGCCCCCTTGTGGGGCCGGCACGACCTACGTGTAACTATCCGTTCCCGATTCCGACATGGGGGGCATTGATTAGCGTCGCCATGTCGAGCTGCGCGACGATGTCATATGTGGCGTTGCTTTCCTCAGAGCCGCAGCACGTGGCAAAGAACACGCGAGGGTGGTCGGACATATGAGCCACGAGTTCGCCGTAGCGAATAGGGTGAGACCGTAGGCGGCTAGGGCGGTCGAGGTAAGGCAACGGTGGGGCAGCGGCTGCATCGGGGGGGTCGATGTCAAGTTCTTCGTCTACACTACGCGGATCGAGGTCAAGGGGGTCTTCAATGCTAGTTCTAACACTCCCCCTCAAGGTAGCTTAGATCTTGTCGTCGCCCTTGCTTGTCTTCAAGGAAGGAGTCATCTTGGTCGTAGGCGTTGTTCGGGTAGCGGTATCTCAGGTCGGGTAGGTAACGCTACAAGTGCTCACAGGAACGGGATGCTACCGGCGAGTTGCCGACAATAAACTGGTCCAAATGTACTGCTTAATGTACTAGTCTGACATGTAGCGGGAAGACCGCCCACGGGCGAATTAGCTATCGCATGAGAGCGACCGGCGAGGACGGGGAAAAGCCAACAGGGCTGCCACAAGCGTGTAGGCACTCGAAAAGAATAGTCGGGCGCTATCGTGTCGACTCCCCCCCCTTCGCCGTGGGCAAGGTTAGAACCTCGCTTTGTCAGATGAGCGTTGCGGCGTTGCCTCGGGAAAAAAACAAAAACAGTACTATTTAAAGTACGCGCGGGCCGAATTTTCGCGAATCGGTTTGAATTTGTTTTTGAAACCAGATCCGGTCGATAGCATCGGTGAGCTGTGAGCAGGGTGGTGTAGACAGCCAACGTAGGGCGGCCATATGTGACCATGGGCGGTTGGTGTCGGTAGTGATAGTTCAAGCGAGTATCCAGGTTGCACGCTCTTCTCCTTGGGTGGCGGAGGCGGTATTGCTAGCCTAGGGCGGCCACGGGGGACCTTGGGCGGCTAGCGTCGGTGTTGACTTCATAGCGAGTATCTGGGTTGCACGCTCTTCTCCTACTTGGGGCTGCCGTATTTCGGAGGTCTGACTATCCCGGGTAACGTTGTAGAGGGCCCATAACCTGTTGGAGTTTGGAAGTTATGGTTACACGGGATGTCTAGCCGGCCCCGCTAGGGGGCCAGCAGTGGGGACAAAGGAAGTGAGAAGAGAGAGATGGCGGCCGGCAAAGGCACCGGCAGGGCCGGCCGACCGCCACTAACGGGGAAATAGAGTAACGCTATTAGTACAACACGAAGTACTAAGATAAGGACTAACTACCTTGTACATAAGCACTAGGTAATGCAATGCTAGTTCTAACAGGGTCCGCATGGGATATGTCGCTTATGAGGGCAGCATGCGTGGAGGCAATGTTGCAGGGGGTGCCACGTTTCCGGATGATGAGCTTGCGCTTGGCAAGTGTCCACTTCGGGAGGGCATCATTTGAGGCCGTGTAGGACGACAAGATGTGGTCGAGACTGCCCCAGCCATTGTACTTATTGGGCATGCCACGTCCGCCGAGGCCACCATGGTTGGTGTTGCCCCGGCCACCGTGTGACCTACGCCAAGCAGCGATAAATGCAAAGATGGGGGGTAGGACCGCCCGGGGCGGTAACGCCCGCCCCCGGAAATTCTTCCTCCATGTTCTGTGCCAGATGGAGGATGTTGGCCGTGACTTCGTCCGTAGACATCAAGTAGTAGTTTGTGTCGAAGGTTGTCATGACGCACTACTTGGCTTGGCCGAACGGACCGGTGCTAGATATACCACGCAACATGAGGAGACCTAGTTGGTGAGGGTGGATAGATGCTAAGCCATCAATAATCTCACACGTTTCGTTGTAATCATCAAATGTTTGCCGCATCAAGTGGACGTACTCTGTGAGGGACTGTCCGGGTCGCTGCCGAAGCATGAGGTTGTCCATCAGTGAGAGAGAGCGGGGGAAGGAATGGCCATCCAACCGCTAAAAAAGGATGCCCCACGCAACTGTAGCGCAGTCGGGGCGAGCAGCGGAGACGCACTTCACCGCTTGGTTGGCATGGTTGCTGTCATAGTCTACGACGATGACGCTCATCCGCTCTATTATTATTCCTCCCACTAAGAAACATTCAGGAAAATGCGCCCTAGATGCCGCTAGAGGGCGAGTGGTCCCACAACACTTGTTCTCGCTAACAACACGTAGCATGAGTGCGTAGGCATACTTTTGGGCTTGCTCGTCCAGCTAGACGCCCCACTCGCGGATGGCAAGCTAAGGGATGAGGTACGTTGCTTTGAGTGAAAGGAAGGTGAGGAAAATTCTTTTCCATTGCTTGTGTTCGGCCCAATAATGGGGACACACATATTCATGGACCGGTTGAGCGCCTCTATGCCAAAACCGGTGGCCTCATGAACATCGCGGGCAATCACCACCGGGTCAATGGTAGGGCGACGCCCCCACGTCCGCTGTGGATTCCACGATTAACTTGGGAAAAGGGTCAACCATTAGAGGAAGGAGGCGGGCCACCTGAAACCGGGGAATGACCACAGAGGGGCTGCGGCATAAAACCGGAGGATGACCATACAAGGGCAATTGACCACGAGGCGCGTGAAGGTGGTACGGCTAATCAACATGGCCGGGGGGATCGTGGGCGGGAGCTTGGTACCCGAGGTGCAGGTGTGGTGGAGGGTGTGGGAGCTAGACTGGACTAGATTGGGGCTGATCGGTGTGCGGGATGTTACGCTGCGCGTCACGGTGGCGATGCGCAGCCGTCTCAATTGCTTGCGCGTCCATGTGGGCGTTTATGAGCGCCATTCTCTCGAGCACGAGTACGAGCGGATCAGCGGATGGGGCAACGGAGCTATGCGGAGAGCTATGGTCCGCAATGTCGGTAGGTGCGTCAGGTGAGAGGTTGGCTGAAGGAGTTCTAGGTGCCAGGGTGACAAACAAGTAGCAATGGGCAACGGTAAGAACTACTAGCCGGACTTGTGCCTATCAACGGTTGTAGAGAGACGGCTAGATGCCCGCCGACCCCTCGGTATGTAGCCCCGGGGTGTCTCAACGCATCTTTGCTATGTCCACCTAGTATGGGGCACAAGTCGAGGCCACGGCCACGTCAAGTGGAGCGACTCGCTGTCGGTTGGGCGCTAAACCTCTAAATGATATATAATATCATACTAGTTGTCGTTCACCTTGTATATGCGTATTAAACCACCAGTGCGCCCCCCCCCCGTCTCCAGCTTGGATATGTATGCACCATGTCCACATACGGCGAGTGCACCGGTGTGGGTGGCTGGCCGTCGTCCTCGAGAAGCTGACTTAGGTGGGTTGTCGGGGGTTTTTATCACGCTAGTTATACTGGCGGTAACTGTTAGCACTAGCATTGCATTACCTAGTGCTTATGTACAAGGTAGCTAGTCCTTATCTTAGTACTTAGTGTTGTACTAATAGCGGTACTCTATTTCCCCGTTAGTGGCGGTCGGCCGGCCCTGCCGGTGCCTTTGCCGGCCGCCATCTCTCTCTTTTCACTTCCTTTGTCCCCACTGCTGGCCCCCTAGCGGGGCCGGCTAGACTACCCGTGTAACCATACCTTCCAAACTCCAACAGGTTATGGGCCCCCCACAACGTTACCCGGGATAGTCAGACCTCCGAAATACGGCAGCCCCAAGTAGGAGAAGAGCGTGCAACCCAGATACTCGCTCTGAAGTCAACACCGACGCTAGCCGCCCAAGGTCCCCCGTGGCCGCCCTAGGCTAGCAGTACCGCCTCCGCCACCCAAGGAGAAGAGCGTGCAACCCAGATACTCGCTTGAACTACCACTACCGACACCAACCGCCCATGGTCACATATGGCCGCCCTAGGTTGGTTGTCTACACCACCCTGCTCACAGCTCACCGATGCTATCGACCGGATCTGGTTTCAAAATCAAATTCAAACCGATTCGCGAAAATTCGGCCCGCGCGTACTTTAAATAGTACTGTTTTTGTTTTTTCCCGAGGCAACGCCGCAACGCTCATCTGACAAAGCGAGGTTCTAACCTTGCCCACGGCGAAGGGGGGGGAGTCGACACGATAGCGCCCGACTATTCTTTTCGAGTGCCTACACGCTTGTGGCAGCCCTGTTGGCTTTTCCCCGCACTCGCCGGTCGCTCTCATGCGATAGCTAATTCGCCCGTGGACGGTTTTCCCGCTACATGTCAGACTAGTACATTAAGCAGTACATTTGGACCAGTTTATTGTCGGCAACTCGCCGGTAGCATCCCGTTCCTGTGAGCACCTGTAGCGTCACCTACCCGGCCTGAGATACCGCTACCAGAACAACGCCTACGACCAAGATGACTCCTTCCTTGAAGACAAGCAAGGGCGACGACAAGACCTAAGCTACCTTGAGGGGGAGTGTTAGCACTAGCATTGCATTACCTAGTGCTTATGTACAAGGTAGCTAGTTCTTATCTTAGTACTTAGTGTTGTACTAATAGCGGTACTCTATTTCCCCGTTAGTGGCGGTCGGCCGGCCCTGCCGGTGCCTTTGCCGGCCGCCATCTCTCTCTTTTCACTTCCTTTGTCCCCACTGCTGGCCCCCTAGCGGGGCCGGCTAGACTACCCGTGTAACCATACCTTCCAAACTCCAACAGTAACGCCGACAATAGGAGTGAAATAATATTTTGCTAGGAAAACTTACCTTCCGCGGGAGGATCGCTGATCGCAGCTCGCCGAAAAAATTTGGTCGCGTGTGAATGACTTGAGGCGGGGCCCATAATATGTTAAACCATGCAAACACGTTCAAAGTGGAAGGTAACTAACGTACAGTTAGTTACAATCACAGCCACACATAAGGACAATCACATAGACAACTAGCCCGAGGCTAGGTGTCTGGACAAAAGAAGTGGAGAGCTACAGCCTAGCCTTGTATCCAAAACAAACAATGTATCCGTGTGTCCGATCTAGACATGTACGAATCGTATCTAGAATGGCTTACAATAGCTATCTGTAACTAATAACTATTGAGTATTATTTACAACAACCCTAATTGCACAAGTTTGCCAAGATTCAGGGGTACATCGACTTCATGCACGTTAACCCAGCGCGCATTCCCGAGTCCCAATAAAGGCTTTAGTAAAGGACCCTAGACCACGGAGGTTAGTCTCGCGACTTGCCTCAAGACATGTCAAGAGGGGGAGAGTACGAGTACGATGAATACAATCCTACAACAACACATTGCATCACATTGTACATGTACTCGTTACTAAATTCCAATTCGTTCTTTTGCATCAGAAGGACGTAGTATATCGTGGGTACGTCGCTATTGCAATTTTGCGAGGGCACTAATGCGTACTGTACTACCAGTACTCCATGTACGTACATGTACGCATAGCAAATCTAACTAGCTAGACGACGCGCGGGACGAGGTTCCTAATGTTGAACAAGGTTCCCAATGCCAAACGAGCCGCGTCGCTAGTTTGTTGACTACCGTTAGAAAGCCTTAGCACTTGACACGAGGACCAAGTGAGAGCAGGTACAAGCTAGCCAAGCTAGAGCTATTTAAGCCTAGTGCAGTAGAGGGAGGTGACAGAATCTTTTAACAATTATTTGCTTGATTACAATATATTGTTAAGTACTAAAAGTAAAACATCTTCTCATCTCTCCCTCCATTTGCACTTCCTCGTGTAGTGAAAGCAACAACAACAAGCGGAACATAACATATTTGTGTCTTCAGTTACCTCTCATAAGGCAAATTGTCACAACATATCAATTTCCGCGGAAAACAATCAAAACGGATATAGCCCTGTGTATAGCACCGGTTGTGAACAACAATCCGGAGGTTACTTTTCTTCAATGGCCGACAATTTACCCTCGCCTCAACATAATCCACAAACAAAATGAAATTCATGTGCGGTGTCTACAACACGCGCCGTCTCTCATGTAACTAGCTAGTCCCTTAACGAATACCCACCCATGTGTCCAAATTTAGTAGTCACGGCGTGTCCAAGGCATGCAATTGCTTCTTCATGTCGGGCCTAAGGCATAGACACAACATCCGCTATGCCCCAACTTCCACTCCATTTCGTAGGCGTAACAACGGCGGCACCCCCTACACACTCGCCCACACGCTCTAGCAGTAGCTGGCTTACTAATCGCCCATCGCACAATCTTGCACTTTAAAACCTCACCCACACGACACCGCCCTTACTGTCTCTCAAGTCCACCACCATGTTGTCGAATGTCTGCACCTCATCCTGCGCATCTACCACAGTGGCTCCTTGACGGCGCACAAACATAAAACTTGTCATGTGTCAATGCATCCTTCACCACTTCACCCCCTCGCAAAGTAACACCCACTAAATATAACACCATGACCAATACCGCCGTGGGAGTAATAAAGACCCAACTTAACTCGGGAAAGGAAGGATAAGGAGACCCACGGCCTAACCATGTAGCCCTGTATACTTTGACCTGGATGTGGTATGCTAGAGGGCCATCAATAGGCAAAAGTTGGTCGATGATTGGTACCTGTTGCAGATAATTTCTACTTTATAAGGCTTAAAATCGGCAGCTTGGGCTCCGGTAGGTGTAAGTCCTACCCGTGAAGTAGGCTTCAAAAGCACATCATGTGTTTTATCTCACTTGATAAAAAAATTGTTGACATCCACATAAATGCGTAAGTTTTATGCTGTCATTTGTTGATTTGTCTTTCCTTGCATTCGAAATGCTTGCTATGTAAGCGGCACTCCTATGTATAATTTTCGTAACTAGTGCACCTACGTTCGAGGCCCATGATCGCAGCGGCAAGAGGGTAATGGGGGTTATCCAATTGGCGATGTGAATTGGCAAACCCCAGCAGAAAATTTGCCCGCCATGCATACCCACAATAGGCCGGATCTTTGCGGCACTCAATAGAAGCAAAAGGAGCGAAGCATCATTGGCGCCTTTAACTCAATCCCCATCCGGTGTATGTCACCTGGGTTTCTGCGGATACTCAAGCACCAAGCTCAACCTCAAGACACTCTCAACGCCCATGACTGATCGCAGTTGATGTCGTGGACCCTTCGATACATTCGTATGCGATCCCCTTTTTGGAGATATTGTGGAGAGTGCTTGCAACACTGGCAGGAAAAGGCCTTGGCATCAGTGCAGTCACCTCGGAGGCTTTAAGTGCAGTGTGACAGAGCTAGCATTGGAAGGTAGACAGCCGGAAAATAATATCATCGAGCAAGCCTCAATACAGGCCTACTGCCTCTCCCCACCCCCCACTCCATCAATAGTACAATCGACATTGTAGCAAAGGACGAGGATCTCCGGTGCAAGTTCATGTGTGAAACCAGCTGAACTCGGTTTGCTTGATAAGTGGCGACAGTATCTCAGGTAAATTGTGTGTGTGGGGGGGGGGGGGGGGGGGGGGGGGTTGATACAGAGCCCGCTTCCCTGTTACTGTGCCAACTCGATATACCGTTCGACCTCAATGATTAGAGTTGATGTGACAAGTACGAAGAAGGGGGGCATAAGAGTTGAGTAACGCATGGGTCCGTAAGGTGATGCAGGATTGAGAGATCATTAAAGTGAAGATGAAAGGACGGGGGCGGGGAACATTGGCGTGTGTTTGCCTGTCTACAGCCGGCCACGCACAATTCGTGGGCGCCGCTCCCTTATTCGTGGGTAAGGGTCGGACACGACTGCGTTCATGGCCGTCTCATCCAGCGTGAGGACGTGGAAGGGTTGCAGCACCCCGAGCTTTTTCACGGTGGAGTAGCTGGCGCGGGAGAGAGGCATGAAGGTGACCAGCCCACCGATACCAACGGCGTAGCCACCGTTGACGGCGTTGAGCACTCGGCCGAGAACAGGTTTGTTCCGTTGCATCGCCTCTTTCAGCTCCTCCATCACAGCCTTCACACGCACCTGCGACTCAAACTTCTGAACTTCCAGCTGCATGTCGCCGTATGGCGTCCAGGGGTAGCGCACGACCAGGTTTAGGACGTCACCGGGCATAAATTCCAAGTTGCCGTCGGAGTTGGGGTTGGGGGCCGCCCCATTTGCGCGCGACACCAAACATTGCGGCGACAACTCTTTCCGCATAAAACGCTGTGGCATCTTAAACCCCGTGTGCACCAGCACACTCTTTCGGTCCACGCTCAGCACGCGCCCCACAATTACTTGCCCGTGCAGCGGCATCGTCTGGTTGGAGTGACGCAAGCACTCCAAAAAAGTGTCGGTCCACTGTCCCGTGTATTCCGGAATATAGGGCACCTCGCGGCCGTCCACCGTCGTCTTCGGCAGCGGCGGCACCTCCACGCCCGGTGCCATGTACGGGTTTTTGTAATCCCCTGACCCCAGAAGCCTAGCGAACACGTCGCCCGAGGATCCAGCATCCGCAGCTGGCAGTGAGGACGCAAGCCCTCTGCAGCTAACCGCGGCGGTTTTGCTTCGCGCTGCTTCCGCCCCCGCCACCACGCGGCCTAACGCCTGACGAAGCATCCTGCTCTTCACCACTCACTCCAACGAATATACGTAGCCAGGCTGTGCACGCACATAAGAAGAAAGCAGCTCAGACGCAGAAGTAGGACCGGGAGAGGCACACACCGACGTACCTCGTATTTAAATAGGGGGAAGGTGGGGAGGTCGCAGAGTCCGGGGAAAAAAGATCGGAGGCAAAAAGACTGATGGAGAAGAAATGAGATTTGGTACTACGATACGACCTGATAGGGAAGCCGTCAGAAAGTGGCCCGTACCCCTAGCGCAAGCAGAGCCAACTCCCGCACTGCCCTGCCTCTCAAGCGTTATAGTGAGCCAAGGGTGGGTAGTAGCGGTCTTCACTTTCCTGCGGAGGAGGAAGGCGTCGCGAGGGCGGCCTGACGGACCTTTGTTATCCAGTGTATGCTGTTGAGTACTCTCTATACCCGTACACCGGGTTGTATATTCCGTAGGAAACCCCGCCTGCGGCGGGGTGAAAAACCCCCTCGGCGAGGGGGGCCTTGGGGTTTTCAGAAAACCACAGGACATTAGGGCATTTTCGCTTTAGGGTAATACACATTTCACTCGCGTGTTGAAGCAATGTTCATACAATCGTTAGTCAAAGCCACATTTAAGGCCGGTTCTTAGATGAACTTAGCCACCATCCGCGAAAGATGAAAGCCACATTTAAAGATTTACCCTAGGGCACGTTTTGCCAAAGATGTCAGCTTGCTTACAATTTGGCCAAAAGACACCCACAGGCGGGGTCTGGGGGGTCAATTAGCGCAGGATTATAGGGATGGGTGGGTGGGTTCGCGCGAAGCCTAGATTGGCTGAGCGCGAAAGCAGAGAGTGCCTAGGCTCGTGGCTAGCTACGGCTTATAAGGCACGGGGTAGCTAGAGCTGGCCGTTGGGGAAGTCGTTGGTCGTTGGCTGTGTTTAACTGTTCGGGCAAGGTGGTTGCCCTGCAGGCGAGACGCGCCGATATTAACGGTAACAGTAACCGCTAGAGTTACTGTCCCGTACACATGATATTGGATATGCAAACCTCTAGATTCAAATCAATCTGACCATTTACCCTAGGGCACGTTTTGCCAGTAACCTAAAGCCAAAGGCTTGCACAGCCAGAATTAGTGTTGCGGGGGGGACGGAGTGAGCGAGCCGAAGAACCGCCAAGCAGCAGGGGTTGGGGTCATGGTTGGGTCAATATATTTTCCTTCGGTCACCGAGCTGTTTTTGGCCCAGTCACCCATAAATTTGATTACGGGGAGGGGGGCGCCGATGCAGCTGGCAGCGGACGCTGCGCCTTTCCGTAGGCTGTGCGATGTCCACTTGAAACCGGCGGGGGCGGCGGAGTTGACGGTACGGAGGGCGAGGGTGAGCCAGGCGGAGATGGTGGCCGCGGCGCCCCACTCGGCGGAAGGTTCAGCAGGGGAGCAGCTCCAAAAGGCGAGTGGGGGTGGCGTGTTGTAAAATTTTTTGCAGAAAGTCGCGCGCTGTTCCGTGTAGTAGATGAGCAGGTCTGCCAGGACGGGGTTAGCTGCGACCGGGATAGCGATGACAGGTTTATCTGCCGCGTCGCGGCGCTGGTCTCCTTTAGATTTACGTACGAACAGGCAGATTTGTTGAGAGGGCCTGTCGACCACTAGGTCGCCGGTCTGGCAGCGGGCGCCAGTTTCGGCGCGGCAGAAAAACGTGTAATTGACACACACCGCTAAACAGGCTCTGAAGCGCTGCATCTGAGGGAGGGCAGCAGGGGTCCACGCGAACGTGCCGCGTAGGGTGTTGGCGGCGTGTAGGATGTTCAGCGCGACTTGTGCGGGTAGCGGGAGGCGAGCGGCGGTGGGCAGCAGGCGGCGCTGTAGCATGTCGAATCCACGGCGGGCGTCCGCCAGGAGTTCGCCCACGGCGATAGGTTGGCGCCGGTGGTCGCGGAAGTACTTGTTAATTGCGCTGAAGTAAGGCTGCAGCGAGCTGGCAGCGACCGTTCCCAAGAGGGCTAGCCAGGCCGTGTAGCGGACCATCGTGGCCGGCGTGGCCTGTAGCGGGGCGATATTTTCTTCTGCACAAAAAATAAAAAACTGTCGAATTGCGCTCTGGTAGCTCAGGTACGTCGAGGGCGCTAGCGAGTTGCTGAGTAGGGCAACCGCTGTAACCCCGAGCTTATCTGATCCTAGGAGGTCTTGAAAAGTTTCAGCCAATTCGGAGGACCAGGGCGACTGTGCTGCTTCGAGGCGTAATTCGTAGCGCGGGGGTCCTGTACGCAGAGGGCGGACGTCCTGTACAGGCGCATTTAATCGGTCCGGGCGTATCGCTCGGCCAATCGCACCGCGTCGGGTGTAGAGCCAAGCGGGGGTGCTAGCCGAAAGGCCACGATGCTCCAAGCGGGAGGTCCGACCCCTTCTTGCTTGCCTAGCCTGCCGGGGAAGAACAGGTCGCGGGACGCCGGGAAGTGCACGGTCTCCGTGGCCAAGCGGGCGAACGCGTGGTACCATGTTTTGTTTCGCCAGTAGGGGGCGATGACTGTTGCCTCGGCTTGAGCTTGTTCGAGTTTCGCGGCGAGTGCGGGTAGGGCCGACCAAGGGGGGTTGCAGTAGTTGTTCTCGCGTCTCCACGCCGAGTCGGGGAGGTGTAGGCAGTCGATGTCCTCGCACAAGGGGTCGCGCCAGCGGGCGTTGAAGCGTGGCAGCTGCGTGTTGAGCATAGACGCGAACCGGTCGATTGTATGCGGGCCCCACCGACGCTGGAGGTGGGTGAAGAGTTGAGGGTTTAGCTGCCAGTCCTCGGAGTCCAGTTCGCGGCTGAGCGTGTCGGCCCAGACGTTGGCGGCCGATCGGATGTAGCGTGGGCGGATGTGGATGTCGTTGGTGTCGAGTAGGAACCACAAACGCCGTAGCTCGGTCATCATGACGGGCGACCGGGAAGTTAGCTTGGTTAGGACGGCGACCACGGCAGTGTTGTCCTCGTGGAGGAGGACTTGTCGTCCGCGGAGTTGCGGGAGAAAGGTTTCGACCGCGTGCCGGACTGCCCGAAGCTCTTTCCACGTAATGTGTTGGAGGCGGTCGGTGGCGCTCCAAAACCCGCGGGCTTGGTAATTGGCGTCCTCGTTGAGGACGGCCCCCCATCCGTAGTCGCTCGAGTCGGCGTGCAAATAGGCGGTCTCGATGGGCTTGTAGATCGACCGGCCGTTGTGTTGGGAGGGTACCGTGCGCCACCACTCGAGGTCGCGCCGGAGTTGGTGGGTGAGGCGCACGCGTCCCCCCCAACCGGTACGGGTAGCCAAAACGTTGTGGAGCTCGCGCAAAAAGAATCGGGCGGGCGCGATGGCGAGGTAGAGAAATTGCGCTTTTCCCGCGAAGGCTGCGAGTTGGCGTGTGGGTAGCCATCGTGCGTTGGACGCTGCTCGTCCGAGCAAGGACGAAGCGTGTTGTGCGAGGTGGTGCAGTTTTGCGAGTGGGGCGCGAAACTCGCCGCGGTGTAAATCCACCGTGAGGCCCAAGTGGTCGCCGACTTGCGTTGGCGTCCACACACCTTTCTTGGGGTTGCGCTGCAGGCCGAGGCTGTCGAGCAGGGCTTGGACGCGCTGCCGAAGTAAGAGTGCCTCGTCGTAGGAGTCCGCCAAGAAGAGGAAGTCGTCCATGTAGGGGAGTAGTCGGGTTCCTCGCCATCGCGCGTTTCGGAGGAAGCGCTTGGACGGGCGGTGTGGGCCGGCCGGTGTAGCTGCGGGCGTGGGAGGTGGTGGGCGGCGTAGGTGGTTCGTAAACACTTGCGTGAGTTTGCAAAAGTAGTAGGCGGAGCCCGACCACCCCATGGGGAGGCACGCGAGGCGCCATAAGGTGCCGCGGTAGTTGACCGTGAAGTAATCCCGGTCTTCCTCCCGGATGCCAAGGGTGTAGTACCCATCGGCGAGGTCGAGTGAGACGAAGTAGTCCCCCGGTCGAGATAGATGGCGGAGGTGCTTGAGGGTCTCGCAAGTCATGTTGAACGTCGAGCAGTAGCGGTTGAGTTCGCGAAGGTCGATAATCAAGCGCCATTGATTGCATCCGGGTTTTGGAACCAAGAACATCCGGGAGACGTAGCGTGGGTTCGTAGAGCGCTCCCACGCGCCGCAAGCTTCGAAGCGTGGTAGTTCCGAGTTGAGAAACTCGAGTTGGTCGGGTGTGGCGTCTAGCATGGAGATGCCATGGTTGAACGGCTTGGGACGTAGGCCGTGCTTGAACTTCACACGTACGCCGTGGCGGATCCAACTTAGGACTTGGCCGCTCGCGCCGATGCGCTCCCACTCCCGCCATTTTCGACGTACGCGGTGGCGCATGAAGGAAGATGTCGGGGAGCAGGAATCGGCGCGGCGGGCTACACCATCATTTCTTGCTTGGGGTTTTAGCCGAGTCGGTCGGCTTGGGTGGGAGGGTTGCTCGTGCCGCGGCTGCTGCTGCTGCGGCGGCCTTGCGTTTGTCGGCGGCGGCTTTGCGGCTCCGAGCGTCGGGGCCGTTGGGCTTGTCCGGTGTGACCTTCGCGAAAGCGGCGCCGGCGGCGGCCTTGCTGGCAGCGTGTAAGCTGACTTCAAGCGTGCGGTCGACGAAAGCTTGGCGTAGCGCGTCCAATGTGCCGGAGACCGCGGTAGGACGCGGTCGGCAAAAGCGCTCGTGTGCCAATTCGGCGAACACGCGGTCCGCATCCGTGCTCGTTTGTCCGCCCTTGGTGAGGCGGAGGAAGCCCAATCGAGTACGGGCGGCCTCCTCCGTCGCTGTGTGGGTGCGATGGCCCGCTCGGATGAGGGCAATCGCTGCCGCCTGCTCTGTAGGTAGAGGTGGGCCGTGCGACAACGTGTCCAAAGCCTCGCCAATTGCCGCGTTGGCGCAACTGTCGAAGAAGGCATAGCACCCGATGTGTAGGTACTCGTCGTATGCCGCTTGGGTGCGTTTGTCGCTTAGGGCACGGGCGGTGTCGTCCGTGAGAGTCCACAGACGTGGCTCCTCGACGTTTCGGGGGGGACGTTCGAGGCCGGCCGGGATGACTTCGCCGTAGTAGGTGAAGTCGACAAACTCGGCCGCGGAGGGGTCGGGTTCGTCGTCGAGCAGGTCGATAGGTGGCTCGGGGGCCTCCTTACCACCCTCCGTCGCTGTGGTCGCGTCGGTGGGAATGGACTGCTGTTGATAAGTAGTAGCAGGTGTGGCTGTCGTCGGCCGGAGTTGAGCGAGTAAGGCAGCGTTAGCCGCCAAAAACTGCTCAGTAATCCGTTGCTCCGATGCCAAAACTGCCGTACGAATCTGCTCGGCTGTGCGTTGTTCGAGTGTAGTAGCGTGAGGGTCGGCCGCTGCGGCGGACGTAGACTGCTCAGGCTGCATATTGGGGAACTGCGTAGCTGAACGAGGGGAAGTGTCGCGTGACGCTCGAGTGCGCATGGGACGAAAAGGTAAAACTGACACCCTGCTCGACTACTAGAGTCGAGACTGCATTCGCGCGAAGCCTAGATTGGCTGAGCGCGAAAGCAGAGAGTGCCTAGGCTCGTGGCTAGCTACGGCTTATAAGGCACGGGCTAGCTAGAGCTGGCCGTTGGGGAAGTCGTTGGTCGTTGGCTGTGTCTAACTGTTCGGGCAAGGTGGTTGCCCTGCAGGCGAGACGCGCCGATATTAACGGTAACAGTAACCGCTAGAGTTACTGTCCCGTACACATGATATTGGATATGCAAACCTCTAGATTCAAATCAATCTGACCAGAAATTTCCCATCTGGCGGTGTTTTAAAAGACCAATTGTACCTGCACTTCCACAATATGCTGCATTGCACAATTTCAGCGCATCGTTCACTCAAGCATTCTTAAACCCTAGACCAGATTTTCCATTCAACATGTGTTTAAGCATTTGAGGCAAAATGTTGCCGCGGCGCCCAAAGTTTGAGTCAGACCGAAAGAAACGCCAAATCCCCTTTTTTATGTTTTTGTACTTCGTGGCCAAAAAGTATGATCAAGGGCTTTAGTAATGAACAAGGTCATGTGGGCTCTATGAGGCGCATTATAATCAATTATGCTCTCTTTTGCATACACGTCAAATATTAGACCTCGAGTTCCAAAAGCATGCTTCGCGACAACGCTACACATGCCCTCAACAACAGCGTCATTGCAAATCTTGAGCACACAGTGCATGTACATTAACATTAACCAAGGGCACAACTTGTAAAACGTGGATTTCGTCATGATCTCCTATTATATGACGGTTCCATACACGGGAGTCTTACCTTCCTTGTCGGCGTGCCATCTATGTTGCTCCTCGGGATTTTCCGCCTTGAAGGAAACAACATCTTCGTGCATTGCGTTAGCCAATGCCTTGCATTGACTCCAACACACAGAAAAGCCAGCCATGTTGATCTTTCCTTTCTCCACCATTCACGTGTGGATGCGGAGAAGGTGAGGAGAGACTCGCGCTTCCAAGTACGCGTCAAACGACAAAAACAACGCATATTAATAACTCACGACAAACAATCTCAGATCGACACATTGTGCCGTAACTATAATGACTTGTTTTGCGTTATCCCGTCCAAACGATTCCTAAAAAATGGGGCAACGTTTACACACCAATTTGCGACATGATATCCAATGTTTAGTAGACCTTGCTTCACTACATCGGCTATGTATGCATTCCCATCCTCCATCACCACACCGTTTGTATTCAAGTCGACACCCATAAACCGGCCTTGGTCTAAATGATCTAAACGAGTGCATGGGTGTTGAACGACCCCATGGCTTGAGCTAGGAGTTTCAGCGGCTACATTGAAGAATGGAGAGTATTTGGGTGGGAACCCCTTTTCTGCTTGCAATTCGGCCTGAATGACATCCAATGCCTTGACAAATTCATCCTCCGTCTCCAGCAACTCCCACGGCAAAACATTCACGGTTTGCATTTTCAATCTCACATTCATACACAACCCCAACAAATCTGTCAACGTGATCACGTTTGCCACCCAATGAAAGTCTTTCATCTTGCCTAGCCGCGCCTCCTAAGTTGCACGTCTCTCGGCCTCGGGACATTTCACAAGCTCCTCCAAAGCCGGCAAGATAAAAGACCAATCTCTCATGAAGCTGGCCTACACTTTTCGTTCGGATTGCGCAAATCTAGTATCACAGAAACATTGCAAGTCGTTAAACTTCACCCCGTTTCAGCCATCACCAAGGCCTTGTAAGCTTTTCCATAGCCGAAACGGGCAACGATGGCAGAAATATTTTTTGCGATGTCTTTGTACCACAAAATAAATGGCAACCTATTTATGGCACTCGGACCACTTCCCCTTGGCCTATTAAGCTGGCATCATTAACAACCAACTCGATTTGATGGGCCTTATCCCATGTCATCAATAACCATTCCTTCATAGCCTTAATTTCAGGCGAATTGGTTCTGTACCGGCGACACTTCGGAGTTGTTGGACAACAAGGTGGCTCGGGCAGTTCAACTTGATGCACAAGCCATCATAAGCAAAGCCGGTGACTTGTTGCCTAAGCTGTTCGCGGGTGAGACCCAATATCTCTATCGAAGAGCCCTCATAAAATGTTTTATATGAGACGCCCCTTTGTGTCCGCTAAGCATGCGGTGGTCATGAAATATTGATACTAACTTCCCCGATTCAAGTGTAACAATTCCCATAGCCTGCCCGGTCCGATGCAGTTGCGTGTGACTTTGTCCGCATTGCCGGCAAAAACTCTAGGTTTAGGGAAAGATGTTACCAGATTCTTCATGAACACCCGAGAGTGATTCAACTCCCCTACCCTCCCTCCATTTAGATGGCAATCTAACACCTTCCCTTCAAACTGAACATGAGAACTGCCTTATCGAATAGTTTGCAGCGCAAGCCTGCCCAAGGTGAGTCCGGTATTTCCCAGCCTTTGCAACCTGTCTTTCTCCTCATCAGAGACTACGAGTTCCCGCTTATGAGGATCACTGAGAAGGTGTTGTCTAGCACTTTGCTTGAGGGTTCTTAGAGGTTGCATGCAATTGTATCTAGCACACAACCCGACGCCGCTGCTTTTCTAATACAACGGGCAATAAGTAAAAGCTTCCACTCCTCGTCTTGCCTATACTCAAACCAAGCGCAATGAACTACATCCGTTTCTGTCGTAAGGCCATCCACATTTGTTGCGCGACATAGTTTGTGTGGTAATCAAGTTGCTACACAGCAATGTTGGTCAAGGAGCATCGTGATAGTACGGCTGTGACTCAGCACTATAAGATAATAAGCCAATAAGCAATAGATAGGGTTAGGTTGCTGATGGTGGCAAGTTGGTGAGCGTTAGATATCATCTAACGGCTCAGAATATACGTTGGCGTGTGCTCACCACAAGGTGAGTGCGTGTCATGTGATAGGCAAGTGCTAGGCACTTGCTGAGGGTGAGATGACATGCAGTGTCACGCACCGAGTGTAAGCATTCCTTATCGCCCCCTCAACTTTGACAGGTTATGGGCCCTCTAGCTGCTAGATGTTGGAGTCATTTGTCTTGACTCGAACCTAGAGGTTGCTTCTCGAAGAGTGGTAGACCTTTGTGGTGTCGCACGATACGTGAGGTGCGGCTGGCTCACAAAGTGGATGGCTCTTGCTTGTGTTTGTAGCTTTACTTCGATACCCGGCTGGTAGCGACTTGTTTGTGTCGCTTGGAGCCTTGAACCCCCGAACGCCGACTCGTGTGACGTGAAGATCGGCTTGCTTTCCTTTGTTATAGCTTGGCGCTTTCTGGAATTTTACTTGCTTCCGGAGCTTGTCACCCGCCAGTTTCTTTTCTCGTGAAAGCCTATAGTGGTCCGGCTGAATTTTTGGAAAGGCATCTTACCACAAGTTTACTAGCACTCATGTACGACGTCACTTGACCGACCTTCTGAGACTCGTTTCTGATTGCCTTGGCTGTATAGACTCCGGGAGTACAACTGCGTCTTCGGTCAGCCACTTGTCGTCTTCTTTTCTGAGCCGTGTTGCCCGCCTCTTCACCGGTACTTGGTGTTTTTCTTGGTGGCATTTTTCCTGATTTTTTGGTGCCATTGCGAGCGCATCCGACGTACCTGCTATGGACTCCGTGAAACTACCCAAGTTCAGTGGGGAGAGACGAGATTTTGATGTGTGGAAGAAATATTTCCGTGCATTTGGCTTGATGCAAAATTGGGCTCCGGCTTTGTCGTCGGATGGTGCCGCTTCCTCTCAACAACAAGTCGACATGTACTCCACATTGGTTCTTGCGCTGCCGGAGGACAATCTTTCCATTATCGAGAATGTTAGCGAGGATGACAAGATCTGCGGGCACACTGCATGGACCGCGTTAGTCAATCATTATGAGGACGATGGTATTTACCGGTGTACGGAAGTATTGCAGGACTTGGAGACGCCGCAAGCGAACGACGAGAGCGGCATTCAATACCTGAACCGGTTAGTTCGACTGCAACGACAGCTTGCCCGAGTTGGGGACGTCGTCCACGACCGGCGTACCATCATGTACTTGGTGAAGGAATACCACTCAATCACCGACACGTGGGACGTACACGACCTCAGCATGGATACCGTCAAGCGTGATCTTCGTCAAAAGGGCATGCGCATCGAGAGTCGTGCGCAATCACAAACAACGGAGCCCCCAACGCCTACGGCTTTTGCAGCGTCTCATGGTGACTCAACGACTGAACTTTTGAAGCGGCAAGTCTCCGAGCACCAAGACTCTTAAAGGAGCAGCGACTACTCGTGGTACCTGATATGGCAGAGGCGGAGCGATAAATTTTCGTGGTGTTTGCTATGGCTGTGGTAAGAAGGGCCCCTTCGCAGGTCCGAGTGCCCGGTCAACAACACCGGTGGTAAGTCTGCGCAAGTGGACTCCCCGGTTGCTTTTCCGGCGGTCATGGACGTGATGGCCACCCCTGCGAGGCCATTCTCCGAGGCTCGACACATGCTCGAGCGCGATGGGGAAACGTGGATGTCGTTGGCCGACAGCGGCGCCAGCCATCACATGACTAGTGTGTGCTGTGACTTCTGTGAGTATCGAGCGCTCACCGACCGGCCTTGGGTGAAGGGTATCAGCGCCCGCGCTGTTGGCGTGGGCTCGGTCCGCATCATTGTGAAGGCTGACGATGGAGAGGAGATTCCTGCCATGCTCAAGAATGTGCTCCACGTTCCTGAGCTATCCCGTCGCGCGCCGTGGTCTTACCATCGGCTTTTCAGCCTCACCCAAGCTCGGCGACAAGGTCATTTTGTGGTGTTAGGTGATCCCGTGGACCACATTGGTCTTCATGCCGGTCATGGTGGTGGCGTGGTGGTTCCGTTGGAGCGCGCGCATTTGTTGGTGTCGTTGGAGGATGAGGTTCCCGCCTCGTTCCGTCGCATGTTGACTACCATCCGTTCTCTTGGGCACACGGTTCGTCGTCTTCGGGTGGACAATGAGACCGTGTTCTTAGGTGTTGCCTTCCGAAACCTCTTGGATGAGTTCAACATCGCCGTGGAGATCACTGCCCCTTACGCGCATTGGCAACATGGCCGAATTGAGTGGCAGTGGGGTAAGCCTCCGCATCACCCCAAAAAATTAAAGATCAAGCATCAACTGCAATGCATTAAAAATTATGCATTCAATTTTTTTTCAACTGGTAATTCATGGACGCATTGACTACATAGGCCACTAATTCATGGACGCATTGATACAATGGGGCACTAATTCATGGACACATTCATTATATACGCCATTAATTCTTGGATACTTTGATTTAACGAGGCAGTAATTCACGGGCGCATTGATTGAATGGGGCACTAATTCACGGATGCATTGATTTAATGGGGCACTAACTCGTGGACGCATTGATTAAATTGAGCACTAATTCATGGACGCATTGATGCGGGTGATGCAGGGCGAATACATTGTTGCATCATGCGTATCGGTTTGTAGGCAAAATTCATATTCTGGTCAATTACATGAGTTTGTCTTGAAAACTCAAATGAGTTGGATATTGTATGGGATGACGTCCCATACAAGTTTGTTAAAGGTTTTACCATTTTTTGGTTCCCTCCCCCTCTTAACAACGGCCGCCTAGACTGGCCCGCCCACGAGTATTACCCTCTCCATGTTGTGACTTTAACCCTTTCCATGTTGTCTTGGCTGCAACGGAGTGACCCGCCGACTAGCCGCTCAAATGGGATCATCGGGAACATATATGTGATGAGGTTACTAATGATAAACAAACCAAAATACATGTCGAACTTTCTATTATGCGGAGAATGCATGCACCGTCAATTCGTCACGTGCGATAAAGTAGATACATCGATTAGATTTAATAAAACGCATGTGCATATTTCGACACTGTGCAGTATGCATTTGCATATTATGAAATGCTTGTGCGCATTGTGCAACTTGTTTGTAAAAACTTAACGCATTCGCATACAAGATCAGGGCGTTAAGAGCTTGTAAATCTAATAGCTTACATCCCCTATGCTACATTCAGAAATACCATAAGAGACACCTCTAGGGAACCCTTTGATGTCGAATTTGCGCGTCCCCGTGCTTCTTGCCCGCGGCATTGAACAAACGCTCAACTCCAGCACACGATGCAGGCAGTGCAAAAAGTCCACGAGCCATCAAAAAGCTACATTGGGATAGCGGCAAGAATGTATCCTCCACCACTCCAATACGTCGAACGCAATCCCGTCTGGATTGTTTTGCCGCACTTGTATTAAGGCAAGGTATTCATCAAGCTCCGCTGTTGCACTGAGAACCCCTTGTTCCTCCCCCAACCCATACGGGTTCTCGTCAACTTCGTCCTCTGCAGTGAAGTCACATTTTACAATTTGCGCAACATCATAACTGAAAGATGAAAGGTGATGAAGGATGAAATAAATAATTTTAAAGTACCGCAGTGACTATTATTCATTAAGAAATATGCGAGTTAATCACGCAATGAATTGACGTGAGCTCATTTATAAACTCGTCACTTCATATAATTGCATAACGTAATCACCTGCAGCGCGAAGCAGCTCCATCGCATTGGCCAGTCCGCCCGTCCGCGCCTTCTTCGGCGGTGGTTTTGTGGCCGCCTTTGGCTGAACTTTCGCCGACGGGTTAGATGGAGATATTTCAAGTGCCCAATCAGCAGCAAACACACCTCGCGTGTAGCCATAAGCTTTCTCCCGCATCTGCATGTCAGCCGCCGGAAAGTCGAATTTTTTCCACCTACTCTTACGAATTGTATAAACTAAAACAAATTACATGATGTCAAATCAACACTATCAAATACATATAATCAGCAATATAAACCCATATAAACATAGGGCATACCTAACGTCCAATGTGGTTGCGATTAGTAAGTCCTCTTGGTGCCTTTGTCGGTCAGACACGAGGCGCCTTTGCATGGCTTCCTTGAAGGCTTCCCTCACTTTCGCCACTGCTGGTAGAATGGCCGGAGACTACAAACAACAAACATATCTATGTCAGTCGAGTGGTGAAACAATGACGTCACACAAGAAGCATTGCAACAAGATTTACCTTAACCTTTTGGATCTGTCCATCAATTACGGCAACTATATGATTGTAACAGTCCAAACAGGTCAGAAGAGTCCCAAAGACCGGCATGACACTGCTGATTGTGAGACGAGTTGTAGCCTCAATGGTCGCCAAAATCTCCAAGTAACATCACAGCACCATCCCCTGAAATGAAATTGCAATTAATATAATATTAAAAGACACATCATACGGCATTGAGATTCAGGCGCAGTGTGGAAGCAAACAACACTCACCAGTTGAAAACAAATGTCCGCCTCGTCATCCGACATCGAGTTGTCCTTGAAGGTTGAGCCGTTCTCGTTGACCGCGCAGCCTTGAGGGAAGTCTTTTTTGTACCTCTTTGGAGCTGCTCGATTGGCCCCAATCCATTGGAACTGGGGGAATGACACCTCCCCATCTTGTCGAAGAAGAAAGTGGGGGCTTGGAAACCTGCAGCGTCAAGTGTTCTTGAATCTCCTTCATTTTCAGCCAGCTTTTGGAGGAACGGTGGAGGTGCGCTCCAATACCCCTCACCTTCGTTGACAAGAACGCATATGTTCTCAGCGTTTGACAAACGCTTCGCCATCAAGCACAAGCTAG
Source organism: Tetraselmis chui (assembly GCA_026401115.1). Taxonomy (NCBI): domain Eukaryota; kingdom Viridiplantae; phylum Chlorophyta; class Chlorodendrophyceae; order Chlorodendrales; family Chlorodendraceae; genus Tetraselmis; species Tetraselmis chui. Next base: position 66,353 of record JAPMLY010001318.1, read on the forward strand.
ATTAACAGCAAGCCAATACCTTCTTCGTCAAAGTGAGCGCAACATCGTCCTTCAGCGCATCCATCACCGCATTCTGAAGCCGATGGCAGACACACGGCGCTCCCTCGAAGCTGATGAAGGCCTGAACATAATGTCGGAAACCATTTCAGCAAAAAATTAGAAGCGCTTGTTAGACATTCGACTCACCTGTTGCTGCCTTCATCTGTTGTAACCCCGAGGATCTCTTGGCCCACGGTGTCGACCATCTTTCCTGTGTGTGCAGGATTTGGATGACACTCCCCAATCCCTAAGCGCACCAGTGCTTTCGTCGACAACATCATAATATTTTCAGCAGTGTGCAACACTAAATAGAAAGATTGGAGCAGAATTTAGCAGGTCATATGTCAACTACTGAGATCATCAATCAAATGATCCGTTCTAAAATGAAAAGCAAATTCTTTGCTACCATACATACCTCGCTGAAGGGCTCACACATCAGCGGTTTCTCACGTAGCACGAAAGAGTTGTCAACCCAGTAGCCCAACACGCCTAGCAGTGAGATGCCGTTTTCTTCCCAAATGCCGGCTGCAAGGCAAGGTCCGACACCCAATTCCTTCTGATTTAAGGCGATTGAGTCATGCAAGTCATGGGAAATAATAAAAAAAAAAAACATTGTTCCGATAGCAAAGACGTGTCGGAGATATACAAGGTAAAGGTACATTAATTTCAGTCAGTGATTCGATAGCCAATGCATGGATATCCTTGATGACTGTGGCAGTCATCGGCGGAGAGTACCGTCCCCCGCTGATAGCATCGATATAGTGCCGAAAACGTGTGTCTTTTTCGGGCCTCGAAAACGGCCTATTCGACTGCGCTAACCCACGTCGCACATATCCGATGAAGATAGTTGTGTTGCTCAGCCGGCAGTGGCATAACTCGAGAGGTTTCGACCTTTGCTATAGGTTTGGCGCATGTTAGAACTTCTTCAAGTGTTGCCTATATTGAAAAACAGCGCGCAAATATTTTTGACCTGCGGACTTGACACGACAATGCGTATACGGGGTCGAGGATAAAGTATGTAACGACACGGGTCGTCAAAGAGAGAAATTCAAAACAAGAACCCTGACAAAGTTGGCAAAATTCAAAAATGACATACCCTGTGGTCGGCCACCGCGGTCTTGACGAGTTGAGAGCCATGCAGTTGAAGCATGTGATTCCGCAGGTTGGTGGTGTTGCATGCCGACAAAACCGTGTTGCAGTAGTTACACCTCGAGACCTTTACACCCTTACTCGTCAAGTGCTTCGGTCCGAAGTGTGACCAAACACTTGATACACGGGCGTGCTTCACCTCTATTCTCCCGTCCTCGTCCGCGTCGACGGTGATGGGAGCGCCGGATAGCGAAACACCTTCGCCTAATGAAGCGCTAGTCTTCGACAGGCTAGTTAAAGAAAGTGGGACAGCGGCAGAAGCAGATTCCTCCGCCGTGTCTCTCGATGCTCCATCCTCGTCATCACATGAGCGTGACTTCAGATAGGCATGTATCACAGCTTGGCTCGCAGGATCTTGCAGGTGGGAAGCAGGCTCGAGTGTATCGCTTCCGCTCGGCAGGTCTTTCCAACGAATCCGGTAATGGAGGACCCCCAAACGGAAAGCCTCAGCCAGCACAATTCCAACCACATAAGAATCCTTACTAGCGTGAGCATCGAAGTGGCTAGTAGGGGTGCGCAGTGGGCCTTCGGAAGCGCCTTGGGGTTTCAGTGATTGTTGTTGAGGCAAAGCTTGTCGGGGCCGGCCACGCTTCCGCATTGTCGCAGCTTTTTCGAAAACAAACCGCGGTTATAGGGAATAATGAGGCGACGGCTAACGGGGGAAAAATGATGGTTTGACCATGGCTTTGCAAACTTTGTACTAAACATCGTCGCAACGCCCGACTATTCTCGCCCTCGGTGTAATTTAAGCTCTTTACTATCAATATGACCACATATTTGGCGAGGCGCGTACAGTCGGCGGGTGAAGCGTAAGAGTCTAGTGTGCGTGTATTGTACAACAACAAACAATCGTTATCCAAGTTTGGCTCAAGTTTGAAACTCACGCACATCGGACGGTGCAATTGGCTTGCAAGGGATGTCGTAGTCCACGTGTGACAAACGTCAATGCACGTCGACCACATGTGACATGTCGCGTTTGTGGAGTCAACGCCCATTTCAAAATTCAAATCATCGTCGATTAAACGCGTATGACTCAACTACGGGTTACCGTAGCTATAGACGCGTGAGAAGCAGTAAAGTTCCAACGGTTCCGGGAGTTAACGAACTGTAAGCAATCACAACAATTCCCACAGCCCCCCCGCCTAAGCAGTAACAACGTAAAAAATGTGTAACCAAGAAAAACATATCTAAAAGTTAATCCACTTGTCAAGAAATACAAAACTAAACTGCTGCTCGACCTTCACGATGCACGGCCCGCTCCCACCGAACCGGGGTGCCGACCGGCCTAGGCCGGTCGGCGTTCGGGAGGGACGACGGGCCAGCCTAATCTAGCTCCCGCGTGACTTCGGTTGTGACGAAGATAGGAGGGAAAAGGCTGGCATAAAAACCCTCTTCACGTGGTCGCTCGTCGATCCCGCCGCCGCATCCCGTAAGCCCCGCCCCAAGGTCGTTGCCGCGTCTACCGACACGACGGTCCTCCTTGTCAAGGTCCCCCGTCACCTCGAGGGCAGGTGGGGGGGGCCGAGACACACAGACATAGAAAAAATTGGCTCTCTTGCCTGCCTTCGCGCCTGGACTTTCCCCGCTCATTTCCTCGGTTTTTTCTCTGTTTGGTACCCGGGTACTTGCCAAATAGCCCGACCTGCGCCCGTACCCTCCCCCCTCTTATCGCGCGTCCACCGAGCAACCTTTATTGAGCGGGGGCCTCCGCGCCCACCCGGGCCCACACTCAATATATATACAAGAGTATACAATGTACAAGAGTATGTAGGTATATTATCGGGGTAATGGCTGTCGAAGAGGGGGGGGGGGGGGGGGGGGGGGGGGGGGGGGGGCAGGTCACCGTAGTCGGATCTGTCGGGCCGCGAGTGCACGGAAAATAGTCAAAACCCTCCGTAAGGGGGTTTTCCGGCGGCGCCGACCCTTGTCGCTTCCTCCGTCGCGACCGGCCTCCTCGCCGTCCAAGCGTACTCCTCCCCCCGGGAGATGTAACTTGTCGACGTAGCGGTTCGCTAGAGAGCGCCATCCCATGGTGCTGCTCCCCAACTAGCTAGTTCGACGCCGGGTACGGACATTAGTTTAGTTTACGAAGAAGCCCTCCGTACATGGCTTTCCGGCGGCGGCTGATCTTGAGGATCGCCACCGCCTCAGCTAGCCGCTCCTCCGCATGCGACCGACCACCGGCATGTGCCATGTCGTGCCTCACCCCCCGGGGAGTTTCGAGTGGCTAAGGGCTGATCGATGGCTAGCGAGCGCCTTTCCTGGCGATGCTTCCCCGCTGTCCACCACCACCTCCAACACCCGCGTCTCACCGCTGATCCGGCCGTACCCTGCTCGCCATCAAACGCTCATGGATTACGGGCCCCACCCCCTCGAAGTAGGAATATACCCAATAGTGTGAGACCGCAAAAAAACATATCGGACGGGCCGAGCGGGAGATCTTGGTGCCGGTATTGCACAGAAATTGTTTATTTCAAAAGCCCTATGTACATGGCCTTTCCGACAGATGTTGATCCCGCGGATCGAGCTGTCGGCCCTCTTAGCCCCCTAACGTGCCATGCTTGGCACGGCTACGGGGTTTCTAGCGCCCGCCGTGGGGAGGTGAGGGGATGCCGACGGGCCTGCGAGCCCACCCCTCTCCGGGGTCGCCGCCGCTGCGCCGCCGGCGGGCGTCGAGGTCACTGGTAACTGGACTCGCCATTAGAGCCACACAGCGAATTATTGAAGGTTGAGGGTCATTAAAAATCGATCTGCACACTAGTGTCCCCCATTTTGGTTGTAACTCGCTCACCATGAGAAAATGACCCGACATGTGAAGAAGAGATGAAAGCCTTGTTGAGATGAGCTTCGTCAGATGATGCTCATTGGCCAAGTTTCGAATTGTCCGGAGCCGGGTCATAATGTTTTCGCACAGGAGAGTCGTAGTTGTGTGATCGAGGGTACCCCGTGGAGGAAAATGCCAAGTGAGGTATCCTATGTTGCCCTTGTGAGTCAGCGTGGGGTTGTGCTCATAGGATGAAGTAGAAATCCTCGAGCTGTTTGGTCTTATCATTCTTTTAACGGGTGGACAATAAAGGCACATGCTGGTGCGGTCTTGGCACACTCCATGATGGCTCAACTCGCGCGCTTGGACCATTTGCAACGACAACAAGAGGAGCACGTTAGTGAAGAGGAACCGGGCGGTCAATGGTAGGATGGCCTGGGATGGGGGCGCCATTGTTGTCTCCAGCCTGCCAGCATGGTCCATGTGAATGGCCACGCCTCCCGCATCGATAGCAAGTATGAAGCGCGTGGTGCGTTGGTCATGCAAGTGTATAATAAGATTGTGACGGTCTCATGGCGACGTATGCGATGGTTGCCGATTTATTCTGCGGAGCCGAGGCTAAATGAGCAGCCACATGGACTGGCATGATGATTTTCCGAACATTTGCCCATGATTCATCGTAGCTCCCTGTAGGTGTCGTCACACATGCCCATGTAGGTGGCATCACGTAGTTATCCATAAAATCTTCCTCGACGTAATCCTTTCCGATGCGTCTCACATCACACCATGTGGCGTCCTTCTCGATAATATGGGATTTCATGGTATGTGACGGAAACTAGTCTTGATGCAAGCGGTTGTGAGCATGTCGGAGAGCGCGGACATCGGCGATCTTAATCCATGACATAATGTTGTCCCACGCCTTGGTGCCATGGAAGGTAGATTGTCGGGGCTCCCCTTGTCGTGATGGCATCGGAACTTCACGCGCGTAGACGGCGTTAGCATCTAGACAATCTCGAGTGGCATTGGACATGCATAGGTAGAGGTTGCGGGGCGCCCGCCGGCGGCGCAGCGGCGGCGGCCCCGGAGGGGGGTGCGCTCGCAGGCCCGTCGGCACTTACCTCTACCTCCACGCGGTGGGCGCTGGTAACCCCATAGCCGTGCCAGGCCTGGCACGGTAGGGGGCTAAACGAGGTACCGGCAGCTGCGATCCGCGGGATCAGCAGCTGTCGGGAAGCCCTGTACGGAGGGTTTTGGAAAAACATAATATCCGTACACCAACACAGGGATATCCCGCTCGGCCTGTCCGATATGTCTTTCCGCGACTAAATACTCGCAGATACTCTTCCGACGATGGGGCGGGGGCGGCGTTTGCGAAATATTTTTTGGCGAAGAGGGGTACGGACGGATCAGCGGAGGGACGAAGGTGTTGGAGCTGGCGGCGGACAGCTGGGAAGCAGCGCTAGGGACGGCGCTCGCTAGCAGTCGCCAGCCCTGCGAGCGCCTCAGATCTCCCATGGGGGCGAGGCCTGAGGCTACGCAGGACGGTGGTTGGTCGCAGCCGGAGGAGCGGCACGGTGTGGCGGCGGCGGTCCTTAGGATCACCCGCCGCCGGAAAAGCCCGGTACGGGGGGTTTTTGGAAAAATTCCCGTACCCACCATCTTTTGAGGACCGGCGACTCGATCCCTGTGTTCTTCCTACCCCTTCCCTAGTCGGTACCCAGTTATCGATAGGCTGCCTCAGGCAGTGTGCCTAGGGTTATCGTAACGGCACACTGCTCGTAAAGGCGGCCCCCTAACAACGTAAACCACTGGGGGAGGGCACGGACGGCCACAACGCGATCAGATAGGTGTTGGAGACAGACGGGAAAAGGACAGGGGACAGGAGAAAATCTGGCTCGGGGGCAGGAGAGCCAGCCGGACACCGTCTGCAGCCTAGTTCTTTTCTCTTCTCAGCCCCCGAAGGAGGAGAGAAGACTCGGCTAGGTGGCGAGCTGCGTCGGGAGGAGCGGCTAATACCTCGGGCGGGGTTGAGCACGGATCGAGGCGGGACCGACGACGACCTTTGCGAGGGGGGTTTTTTACCTGCCTTTCCCCACAAGCTCCGGCACGACCGGAGTCGCACAGGAGCCGAGGTCAGGCAGGTTCGCCTCGACCAGCTCAAGCTGGACAGCTCTGCTGATCAGCGACCCCGCAGCGGCTGGAGCAGGCCGCGTATCGTGGAGACTAGCGACATTTTATATTTCATACCTGTATGCAGACAGTACTTGTTTATGAGTATGTTTTAGACGGTATCGTTACTGCCATTGGAGAGGTTGGGATTAGTTGTTCACGGTCTACCTCAGTCTACTAAGTCATGTATGGCATAGCATAAGGGGGGGCCCAGAGACAGCAGCCGGTTTATACTGGTATTGTTGTAAACAATTTCAATTTCAATTAGAGGTTGCGGTGCTGCTCAACGGTGCCATAACATGTTAATGCGTCTCAAAATCGGCTAGAAAACGCAAAATCAGATAAATCGTGGTGCCACATTCCAGTAAGACGACCAATTTAGGAGCCTCCGCAGCATCTAGTGGTCGGTGTGATGTAATTGAAATTGAAATTGAAATTGAAATTGTCCACAACATGTGCCGGCAAACTGGACCGACTGCTGTCTCTCGGGCCACTCTACTTCGCCGCCATACATGACTTATTAGCAAGTTGGGCCCGGGTCTCTTCGACCAGGTACACCTATCGACACACCTAGCTTCACTGTGTGTCGACGTTCCTCGGGAGTTAAAAACTGTAAGCAACCGCAGTAATTGCCACAGTCCCCCCGCCTAAGCAGTAACAGCGTAATAATTTTGTAATCAAGAAAAACAGATCTAAAAATAAATCCACTTGTCGAGAAATGCAAAACTAAACTGCTGCTCGACCTTCACGATGCTCGGCCCGCTCCCACCGAACCGGGGTGCCGACCGGCCAAGGCCGGTCGGCGTTCGGGAGGGACGACGGGCCAGCCTAATCTAGCTCCCGCGTGACTTCGGTCTTGCCGAAGATAGGAGGGGAAAGGCTGGCAAAAAACCCCTCCTCGCGCGGTCGCTCGTCGATCCCGCCGCCCCATCCCGTAAGCCCCGCCAAAGTCGCCGCCGCATCCGCCGACGCGACGGTCCTCCTTGTCGAGGTCCCCCGTCACCTCCAGGGCAGGTGGGGGGGGACCGAGACACCTAGACATAGAAAAAATTGGCGCTCCTGCCTCCGCACCTGAATTTTCCCCGCTCATTTCCCCGGTTTTTTTCTCTGTCTGGTACCCGGGTACCTGTCAGGTAGTCCGGCATGCGTCCGTACCCTCCCCCCCTCTGATGCGCGTCCACCTAGCAAACTTTGTTGAAACAGGGGCCTCCGCGCTCACCCGGCCCCCCCCGCAAGGGTCTCGTCTATCCGGTAGTGGGTATCGAGGAGGGGGGGGGGGTCAGGTCGCCGTAGCCGGATCCGTCGGGCCGCGGGTGCACGGAAATTAGTCAAAACCCTCCGTGCCGGGTTTTCCGGCGGCGCCGACCCAAAGGGTCGTCGTCGCCAGATCTTGTCGCTCCGTCCTTCGCGACAGGCCTCCTTGCCGCCCAAGCCTACTCCTCCCCCCTCGGGAGATGTATCATGTCGGCGTGGCAGCTCGCTAGTGAGCGCCCTACCCTGGTGCTGCTCCCCAACTAGCTCGACGCCGGGTACGGACATTATTTTAATTTTCCAAAAAAGCCCTCCGTACAGGGCTTTCCGGCGGCGGCTGATCCAGAGGATCTCCGCCGCCTCACATAGCCGCTCCTCCGCCTGCGACCGGCCACCGGCCTGTTCCATGTCTTGCTTCCCCCCTGAGAAGTGTCGATCGGCACAGGGCTGGTCGGCGGCTAGCGAGCGCCCTTTCCTGGCGCTACTTCCCGGCTGGCCTCCACCAGCTCCAACACCCACCCCCCACCGCAGATCCGGCCGTACCCTCTACGCAATCAAACGCTCCTGAAGTACAGGTCCCACCCCCTCGAGGTAGGACTGTCCTTAGTAGTATCTGTACGCGAAAAAACATATCGGACGGCCCGAGCGGGAGATCTTGGCGCCGGTATCGCACAGAAATTATTTTATTCAAAAGCCCTCTGTACAGGGCTTTCCCGACAGCTGCTGATCCCGCGGATCGAGCTGTCGGCCCTCTTAGCCCCCTACCGTGCCAGGCCTGGCACGGCTACGGGGTTTCCAGCGCCCACCACGGGGAGGTGAGGGGATGCCGACGGGCCTGCGAGCGCACCCCCCTCCGGGGCCGCCGCCGCTGCGCCGCCGGCGGGCGCCGGTGTGATGTAGTTTGTTGTAAAGATAATTTGGCTTGAAATAAAGCTTTTATTGATTGTGCATCATTTCTTGATATAATGTTTATGTACTTTTGAATTCTCGAGCATCACAAAGTCCATTGAAGGGCTTCTAGGTTTTGTAATTTGCTGCGATCGTTTTTGTTAAAAATATTGTTTTGGAGTAGGAACTAATGAGACGGACGAGATAGACGAGACTGGCAAGGCGGACGAAATTGACAAGACGGACGAGACGGACGGAAATAGCGAGACGGATGAGACGGTTTTTCGGTGGAACGGATGAGCCTGCCAAACCGATGGAATTGGCAAGATGCTTATATTGTTGAGAATGTGAAAACTATCGCTTAGTCGTATTGATGAAAACGGTGATCAATTATGTAGCACAAGATTTGTGTTATTTTATGAAATTGAATATCCTACTACATTAATTTGGTAAAATGTGTGTGTGTGTGTGTGTGTGTGTGTGTGTGTGTGTGTGTGTGTGTGTGTGTGTGTGTGTGTGTGTGTGTGTGTGTGTGTGTGTGTGTGTGTGTGTGTGTGTGTGTGTGTGTGTGTGTGTGTGTGTGTGATGTGCGTGTGTGTGTGTGTGTGAAGAATAAGTATCACGACCATGTGATGGGCCTCCATGGATTATCTCCATGATTACAAAAATACAGCGTGAGAGATATAGGGTAAGCATGTATGTGATTACAAAAATACAAAGAACAACGGGCCCAGAGAACTACGGGCCACTCGTACAGGTATGGTCAGATTGATTTGAATCTAGAGGTTTGCATATCCAATATCATGTGTACGGGACAGTAACTCTAGCGGTTAATGTTACCGTTAATATCGGCGCGTCTCACCTGCAGGGCAACCACCTTGCCCGAACAGGTAGACGCAGCCAACGACCAACGACTTCCCCAACGGTCAGCTCTAGCTAGCCCGTGCCTTATAAGCCGTAGCTAGCCACGAGCCTAGGCACTCTCTGCTTTCGCGCTCAGCCAATCTAGGCTTCGCGCGAATGCAGTCTCGACTCTAGTAGTCGAGCAGGGTGTCAGTTTTACCTTTTCGTCCCATGCGCACTCGAGCGTCACGCGACACTTCCCCTCGTTCAGCTACGCAGTTCCCCGATATGCAGCCTGAGCATTCTACATCCGCCGCAGCGGCCGACCCTCACGCTACCTCACTCGAACAACGCACAGCCGAACAGATTCGTACGGCAGTTTTGGCATCGGAACAACGGATAACGGAACAGTTTTTGGCGGCTAACGCTGCCTTACTCGCCCAGCTCCAACGGACGACAGCTACACATGCTCCTACTGATCCACATGAGTCCATTCCCGCCGACGCAACAGCGACGGAGGGTGGTAAGGCGGCCCCCGAGCCACCTATCGACCTGCTCGACGACGAACCCGACCCCTCCGCGGCCGAGTTCGTCGACTTCACCTACTACGGCGAAGTAATCCCGGCCGGCCTCGAACGTCCCCCTCGAGACGTCGAGGAGCCACGTCTGTGGACACTCACGGACGACACCGCCCGCGCTCTAAGCGACAAACGCACCCAAGCGGCATACGACGAGTACCTACACATCGGGTGCTATGCCTTCTTCGACAGTTGCGCCAACGCGGCAATTGGCGAGGCTTTGGACACGTTGTCGCACGGCCCACCTCTACCTACAGAGCAGGCGGCAGCGATTGCCCTCACCCGAGCGGGCCATCGCACCCACGCAGCGACGGAGGAGGCCGCCCGTACTCGATTGGGCTTCCTCCGCCTCACCAAGGGCGCACAAACGAGCACAGATGCGGACCGCGTATTTGCCGAATTGGCACACGAGCGCTTTTGCCGACCGCGCCCTACCGCGGTCTCCGGCCCATTGGACGCGCTACGCCAAGCTTTCGTCGACCGCACGCTTGAAGTCAGCTTACACGCCGCCAGCAAAGCCGCCGCCGGCGCCGCTTTCGCAAAGGTCACGCCGGACAAGCCCACCGGCCCCGACGCTCGAACCCGCAAAGCCGCCGCCGACAAACGCAAGGCCGCTGCTGCAGCAGCAGCCGCGGCACGAGCCGCTCCACCCCCCAAGCCGACCGACTCGGCTAAAACCCCAAGCAAGAAGTGATGTTGTGGCCCGCCGCGCCGATTCCTGCTCCCCGACATCTTCCTTCATGCGCCACCGCGTACGTCGAAAATGGCGGGAGTGGGAGCGCATCAGCGCGAGCGGCCAAGTCCTAGGTTGGATCCGCCACGGCGTACGTGTGAAGTTCAAGCACGGCCTACGTCCCAAGCCGTTCAACCATGGCATCTCCATGCTAGACGCCACACCCGACCAACTTGAGTTTCTCAACTCGGAACTACCACGCTTCGAGGCTTGCGGCGCGTGGGAGCGCTCTACGAACCCCCGCTACGTCTCCCGGATGTTCTTGGTGCCAAAACCCGGATGCAATCAATGGCGCTTGATTATCGACCTTCGAGAACTCAACCGCTATTGCTCAACATTCAACATGACTTGCGAGACCCTCAAGCACCTCCGCCATCTATCTCGACCGGGGGACTACTTCGTCTCACTCGACCTCACCGATGGGTACTACACCCTTGGCATCCGGGAGGAAGACCGAGACTACTTCACGGTCAACTACCGCGGCACCCTATGGCGCCTCGCGTGCCTCCCCATGGGGTGGTCGGGCTCCGCCTACTACTTTTGGAAGCTCACGCAAGTGTTTACGAACCACCTACGCCGCCCACCACCTCCCACTCCCGCATCTACACCGACCGGCCCACGCCGCCCGTCCAAGCGCTTCCTCCGGAACGCGCGATGGCGAGGAACCCGACTCCTCCCCTACATGGACGACTTCCTCTTCTTGGCGGATTCGTACGACGAGGCACTACTACTTCGGCAGCGCGTCCAAGCCCTGCTAGACAGCCTCGGCCTACAACGCAACCCCAAGAAAGGTGTGTGGACACCAACGCAAGTCGGCGACCACTTGGGCCTCACGGTAGATTTACGACGCGGCGAGTTTCGCGCCCCACTCGAAAAACTGCGACACCTCGCACAACACGCTTCGTCCTTGCTCGGACGAGCAGCGTCCAACGCACGATGGCTACCCACACGCCAACTCGCAGCCTTCGCGGGGAAAGCGCAATTTCTCTACCTCGCCATCGCGCCCGCCCGATTCTTTTTGCGCGAGCTCCACAACGTCTTGGCTACCCGTACCGGTTGGGGAGGACGCGTGCGCCTCACCCACCAACTTCGACGCGACCTCGAGTGGTGGCGTACGGTACCCTCCCAACACAACGGCCGGTCAATCTACAAGCCCATCGAGACCGCCTATTTGCACGCCGACTCGAGCGACTACGGATGGGGGGCCGTCCTCAACGAGGACGCCAATTACCAAGCCCGGGGGTTTTGGAGCGCCCCGGACCGCCTCCAACACATTACGTGGAAGGAGCTTCGAGCGGTCCGGCACGCGGTCGAATCCTTTCTACCGCAACTCCGAGGACAAGTCCTCCTCCACGAGGACAACACTGCCGTGGTCGCCGTCCTAACCAAGCTTACATCCCGGTCGCCCGTCATGATGACCGAACTCCGGCGTTTGTGGTTCCTACTCGACACCAACGACATCCACATCCGCCCACGCTACATCCGGTCGGCCGCCAACGTCTGGGCCGACACGCTCAACCGCGAGATGGACTCCGAAGACTGGCAACTAACCCCACAACTCTTCGACCACCTTCAGCGCCGGTGGGGCCCGCATACGATCGACCGTTTCGCTTCTATGCTCAACACGCAACTGCCGCGCTTCAACGCCCGCTGGCGCGACCCCCTGTGCGAGGACATCGACTGCCTACACCTCCCCGACGCTGCGTGGAAACGCGAGAACAACTACTGCAACCCCCCTTGGTCTGCCCTACCAGCACTCGCCGCAAAACTCGAACAAGCCCAAGCCGCGGCGACTGTCATCGCCCCCTACTGGCGAAACAAAACGTGGTACCACGCGTTCGCCCGCTTGGCCACCGAGACCGTGCACTTCCCAGCGTCCCGCGACCTGTTTTTTCCCGGCAGGCTAGGCAAGCGCGAAGGGGTCGGACCTCCCGCGTGGAGCATCGTGGCTTTTCGGCTATCACCCCCTCTTGGCTCTACAATCGACGCGGTGCGATTGGCCGGGCGATACGCCCGGACCGATTAAATACTCCTGTACAGCACGTCCCCCCTCTGCGTACAGGACCGCCGCGCTACGGATTACGCCGCGAAGCAGCACAGTCGCCCTGGTCCTCCGAACTGGCTGAAATAAGGCTAGGGATCAGCCATCGATGCATCGTCGATAGTATCATCATCACCCGGTGATAGTGCCATCGATGTGATAGGTTGCGACATCGACATCGACACGATGGCAGTACTGCTCGCATCAATGCCATCAATTATCAAAACAATTGTAAAATATTGATTATTTAAGCGCGATAATATCGGCTTAAATTGCCATCGATGTCAGAATCTCAAACTATCAACGCCATCAACATCGACAGTCCAAGATATCAATACCATCAACATCGACGTTGCAAAATATCATTACCATCAACATCGACAAAATTCACTTGATCCCTAGCCTTAGGCTGAAACTTTTCAAGACCTCCTAGGATAAGATAAGCTCGGGGTTACAGCGGTTGCCCTACTCAGCAACTCGCTAGCGCCCTCTACGTACTCGCGCTACCAGAGCGCAATCAGACAGTTTGTTTTTTTTTGTGCCGAGGAAAATATCGCCCCGCTACATGCCACGCCGGCCACGATGGTCCGCTACACGGCATGGCTAGCCCTCTTGGGAACGGTCGCTGCCAGCTCGCTGCAACCTTACTTCTCCGCAATTAACAAGTTCTTCCGCGACCACCGACGCCAACCTATCGCCGTGGGCGAACTCCTGGCGGACGCCCGCCGTGGCCTCGAAATGCTACAGCACCGCCTACTGCCCACCGCCGCTCGCCTCCCGCTACCCGCACAAGTCGCTATGGACATCCTACACGCCGCCAACACCCTACACAGAACTTTCGCGTGGACCTTTGCTTCCCTCCCTCAGATGCAGCGCTTCAGAGCCTGTTTAGCGGTGTGCGTCAATCACATGTTTTTCTGCCGCGACGAAACTGGCGCCCGCTGCCAGACCGGCGACCTAGTGGTCGACAGGCCCTCTCAACAAATCTGCCTATTCGTGCGCAAATCTAAAGGGGACCAGCGCCGCGACGCGGCCGATAAACATGTCATCGCTATCCCTGTAGCCGCTAACCCCGTCTTGGCAGACCTGCTCGACTACTACACAGAGCAGCGCGCGACTTTCTGCAACAAATTCTACAACATGCCACCCCCACTCGCCTTTTGGAGCTTCTCACCTTCCGAACCTTCTACCGAGTGGGGCGCCGCGTCCACCATCTCCGCCTGGCTCACCCTCGCCCTCCGCACCGTCGACTCATCCGCACCCGCCGGTTTCAAGTGGACGTCGCACAGCCTACGGAAAGGTGCAGCGTCCGCTGCCAGCTGCATCGGCGCGCCCCTCCCCGTAATCAAATTTATGGGTGGCTGGGCCAAGAACAGCTCTGTGACCGAAGGCAAATATATTGACCCAACCATGACCCCAACACCTGCTGCTTGGCGGTTCTTCGGCTGGCTCACTCCGTCCCCCCCGCAACACTAATTCTGGCTGTGCAAGCCTTTGGCTTTAGGTTACTGGCAAAACGTGCCCTAGGGTAAATGGTCAGATTGATTTGAATCTAGAGGTTTGCATATCCAATATCATGTGTACGGGACAGTAACTCTAGCGGTTACTGTTACCGTTAATATCGGCGTGTCTCACCTGCAGGGCAACCACCTTGCCCGAACAGTTAGACGCAGCCAACGACCAACGACTTCCCCAACGGTCAGCTCTAGCTAGCCCGTGCCTTATAAGCCGTAGCTAGCCACGAGCCTAGGCACTCTCTGCTTTCGCGCTCAGCCAATCTAGGCTTCGCGCGAACCCACCCACCCATCCCTATAATCCTGCGCTAATCGACCCCCAGACCCTGTCTGTGGGTGTCTTTTGGCCAAATTGTAAGCAATCTGACATCGTTGGCAAAATGTGCCCTAGGGTAAATCTCACTATAATTTGCGAGAGGGCCCATAACCTGAGGAAGGTGCAAGCCGAAGGGGAGTGAGACTGAAACGGCGAAAATTATGAGAAGAAGGGTTACAAGGTGAGGTGGGCTACAAAGAGTCCAGTATGTGCGCGCGTGAGGTACCGCCATCCGCAAGCAGTGCTGGCTAATGGCATTGCTGCACTGCTGCTCCGCTGTCGTATAGCACTGTCGAGTTACGGACTGACATCTGACAGATGATGAGAAATGAATCATAAACTGTACAGCTGGCTATTATCCGTGTGATGTAGAATACAGTACATATGGGTGTATGTATCACAACACGGGTAACAAGACGAAGGCAGGCAGCATAAATTATCGGTGGCAAGCCCATCCCGTCGTCAACTCCCCTCACCTGCACCTTGTTCCTCCCCGTCTCCGGTCGAGAAGCCATCTACTCCTTAGTCTAGTCCGGCAGACAACTACACCGCCAATTCGCAAAGCAAAACTCTAGCAAGTGTGTGTATTTTGCCCAACCATATTCCGTTGCTATAGTTACTTACTTTGACGTTGAGTCTGATGCAGGCCTCTGATTCTGGGAACGCCTCGTCGCGCTGTTTACCGGGGTGTCACAGTGCTTGGGCAGGTGCCAAGCACTGAAGCAACTCTCGAGCCCTCCAGGAACCTCGCAGTCGCTCCTTGGGTCGCCAAACCTGACGCGTTCGGTTAGCTGAAATTTTCGAAGATCGGAAGCTTGGGCATAGGCCCAATGTCTGTGGGACCCACTCCCTTCAACCGCGCAGTCATCAGCCATGCTCGCCAGCTGAGGGCAGCTCGAACGACTACCTTCAGCACCGGGAGGGGCCGGTTTGCTGCCGATAGTCTCAACGACGGCGAGGCCGGGGTTGGTAGCACACCCAGACCGCGCGAATGCACAGTACTGGTTGGTGATTTGCACGGCCAACTCTCAAAGCTGACGAGCCTGTGGGAGCAACTGGAACACAATCTGGGCGTCGGACCGTTTTCAGACGCACGAGTGGTGTTCCTGGGAGACTACGTGGATCGCGGCCCCGACAGCAGGGGCGTCCTTGAGTGGCTGTCTACTCTGGGCCAACGCCACGCGCACCAAGAGCACGTGTTTCTAAGCGGGAATCACGACTTCGGGATGGTGTCTTTTCTGGGGCTGTGCGCGTCTCGCACCAAGTGCGGGACCAGCGGGGGTTATGCACCCTGGCGGACGGAGCCAGAACTGTGGGCGGGTGAAGGTTGCGTCGAGATGCACCTACAGGGGCGGCGATGGGGTGCGATTGGAAGCCCGTCGTGCCGAAATGTATTTGACAGTGGGCCCACGTTTGCGAGCTACGGTGTTCAGGACGGTGATAGAGAAGCGCTGCTGTCGGTCCTACCCCACCACCACCAGCGCTTCCTAGCCGGCCTTCAGTGGGTGCATGACTGCCATCTACCAACGGACCCAGTTCTGCCCGGGACCAGCCGACTCATAGCCGTACACGCCGGTCTAGACACCAGCTCGTGCTTGGACGGGCAGTTGAGGGTACTTTTAGACCGAGACGATAGCGAGCCATGGATTGAGCCTCTTCAGGGTCGGGGAAACGTGCTGGGCTTACACCCGGAGCTGCCGGACAATGTCGTGCTTGTCAGCGGGCACCACGGCTCTCTGAGGGTTTCGGGGCGAAGAATGATCATTGACAGCTGCGGTGGTTTCGACGAACAACCTCTCTCCGCCATGTGCCTCCCTGGTCAAAGGTTGGTATCGTCTATTGAAAGTGAGGAGAGCCTGGTGCTCTGATACTTTGTTGCATCGAGGGTATATGGGCGTATACTACACTCCTCCACAAAAGTCCGGACAATATTTCGCACCTTCGCAATTTAGAAAATGTAATCATGCGTCGATTTTATTGACAAATCTCCTGAAATCCCAGGCAATGCTTTTGCGCGCAACATGGAATGCGCCAACAACTACGAGGGGCAACTTCGAGCACTGCCGGGCTTGTGTACTTGGGGTTATCGCGCCCGCACCCGTGCGGCACGCTCTTTCAAATAGTCGCCGTGCTGGTTAGACGAAAAGAGTAACGGGCGCACAACGCCGCAATATGAATGCTAATGCGACGGTCGCGCAAATATGATGCATAGGTGACGGAGGGAGGAGGTGTTGGGAAGGCCGCTGTGGGGGAAACGCACGAAATCGCGTATGTAGACTTACCACCGATATGCGCACAACCCAAGGGCAAGCCGCTTTCGGCCACAATGTTTGAGCGATCGGAACTTACATATATATGGTCGAAACGTTTCACAACAAGTACCGTTGGATGCGTCTTTTCAATGCGCGTCGAACGCACCTACTCTAGAGTTCAAACACCCACCAATCGACTTGTTATGGATTATTTGAATGTACGAATTATTCCAACAAAGCATAGCCGCAATGCCAAGCAACACCCGTAGAATTCGGCTCACCTCATGAGGCGATGTGTGCATGGTTTGTCGATATATGTATACCAATTCTCCATTCCTGCCGATTTCCGAGCCAAATTCCCGACGTGTGCGTGGGGCGGGTGTGGTTGACACAAGCACATACCCAAGCATTCCAAACACCGCCGTCAACGTGATGCGTTCCTAACGGCCAAGTTGGACCTCGCCGGCTCGCCCTCCCCTAAGCCAATCGCCCTCGCATGTTTACAACGTGCAGTGTTTATCCTGCGTCATGTGCGTTTTTTTTCGCTTGCTTTCCAGAAACATCACCCGTGCCAGCGGCGTGAACTTCCGTGCTCTATTCACTCACCGGCAAGCCAAACCTCGCGCATTGAACACGACACCCACGCCTCCAAACCCCCTCCAAAAGGCCCCAAAAAATACGGCTATGTAGAAAACAAAGTAATATGCAACTTGGTATGAGCGCTTGAGCAATGCCCATTCGTGGCGTTCAGAATGACGTGTGTAGGTAGTTCCGACAATTTCCCGGGAATTTATGGGCTTAACTCGACAAACTCCACAGACAACACCCGCTTTAAGTTGAGGTCTAACCACCCCGGATGACGGCTTATTGCTTGCTTCTCGGCTCTCCTGCAATTGGGTGGTACTCGGGTATCGTCGTGCTTGACGTGGTGAGAGGGGAGCGTGTTCTCGACTAGCTTATGATTAACATAATGCATGTCCGGACTTTTGTGGAGGAGTGTTGGATAAAACTCGAATTATCAGAATTGTGTTGATTTGCATGCCAACCTATCCAAAAACCTAAATTTACCCTAATAGTGAATCGTTCCTCCATCGTTTGCTATGCACTCCCTTAGCCGTCTGGGGATGAGTTGAACACGGCGCAATGGGCAGAGTAAGGACGTGTTTCCCACTCGTTTTGTATAGCCGCCTCAAATTTGCGTGGGGACAAGTCCGATCTTTTTTGTAATCTAATCGACACAACAACTCACATGTTTTCAATCCAATTAAGGTCAAGGCTTTTGGCAGGCCATTGCATCACTTGAAAGATGCATTAAGACAAAAACCAATTCCTAACCTTCTTGCAAGCATGAGCTTTAGCGTTATCTTGCTGAAAAATCCACAAATGTTGCGCCTCGGCCGAGGGCCTTTTTGCCATCAAAGCCTCACACGCGGGTGTCAGGTGCTCCTGCAACAAGGTGAGATACACCTATCCATTTACGCCCTTGCTCTTTGCCTTAACGCCGATGCTCCCCACTGTCACAAACAAGGGCGTCCTGCCCAACTTGCTAACACCACCATACGCGTGCACTTTGAAACCGTTTTGCTATGATACCTTGGTTGGCGGTTCATCCTCGAAAAGCACCCACTCCTTGTTTCCGGGCCCCTTATTGGACAGCCAAAACTACTTGTTGTCTGTCACAACCACAGTGTGCTATGACTTCCGTACCCATTGTTTGGCAAAGCATAGCCGTGCGCGCATGTACTAGACTATTAGTGAAACGCGCTTCCTCGGCCTCATATGGCGCGCTAAGTACTTGTTCAGGTACCGGCGGACCGTCTCAGCACTCACGGTCACTCCTAGCCTCTGTTGCATCATCTTGGCAAGTAGGGGGCACTGATCGCCGCGCTTTTCACCCACCTTTAGAAGGAGGGTGGCTTCTCGGGACGCCAAGGGCGCTCGGGGCATGCCCGCCCTAGGCGTGTCGTCCACTATCCCGGTAGCTTTAGCGCGCCGGCACCACTTCTCAACAACCCTCACGGTTGCTTTACACTCATGCGCGGCCTTACGAGCGCGGCCAAGTCGTTCGGCTTCGTGGACGAGGCGCCAACGCCTTGCGAGTGCACTTGGAGAAGGTGGCATACTATGAAACGGCGGCAGCCGACGTGAGCAATAATAAGGTCGACAAGAGGGAAAGACAGCGCGTTGGCGCGGTTGGCGGTCTCGGTTGCGGGGAACAAAGTTTTGACGAGTTCCCTCTAAGTTTCGCCAAGTTTTGCGGCCTCCTGCACCAAAAGTACAGGCACCGGGGGGTGTGGTCCATAAGCATGGCAGATGTCGAGAGCTCACCCGACATAGAGGTACTTGATACCGTCGACAAAGATCCAGAAGCACGAGGCTATGGGGGAGCCCAATTGCACCGTGGACACTTCCGAACATGAGAGGCGCTCTACACATTAAGGCCCAACATATGATACGCTGCCATCGTATAGCAATAAGACGGCACCTTGAAACTAGACTGATGTGAAGAGAAATTGAGAGCCAAAGCACCGCGACCCGTACCCGAAATAACCCGCATATAATCCGGTGAGGAAAGTCTTCAAAACGCCAAGATATCAAGGTAGGCCCATGCACGAAAAACTCGCGAAATGATCCGTTGAATGTGGCCCCCAAAATCTCCCGAGCGGGTGAGAGCGTCGGGAGTCGGAAGTTGTAAGCAAGTCAAATTGTTAGCACTAGCATCCCGTTGCCTAGTACTTATGTACATGATAGCTATGTGTTATCCTAGTACTTAGTGTTATGCTATTAGCGGTACTCCATTCCCTATTAGTGGCGGTCGGCCGGCCCTGCCGGTGCCTTCGCCGGCCACCAACTCTCTCCTCTCCCTTCTTTAATCGCCACACCCGGCCCCCTTGTGGGGCCGGCACGACCTACGTGTAACTATCCGTTCCCGATTCCGATAGGTTATGGGCCCTCCACTAAGTTACACTAGAGAAGAGTGTGTGTAAAGCGGTCGGCGCCACGCTAGTCCTACCTACTCCCACGTAAAAAAGAGTAGAGCGTGTGTAAAGCGCTCGGCGCCACGCTAGTAATTCATCGTCCAACCGACACCACGCTTCGCCTTCGAGATGGTTGTCCGCGACAGCTCTACCATCTCCCACGTTAAAAGGAGAAGAGCGTGTGTAAAGCGCATGGCGCCACGCTCGCCCCACCAAGCTTTCGGCCTCACCTAGCCTTCAGCCTACCGATGCTCTCGACCGGATCTAGTTGTTTTAAACCGACCCGTGAAAAGTCGGCCCGTGCGTACTTTAACTATTAATGTTATTTCTTTTCCCAAGACAACGCCGCAACGCTCACCTAACTTAGCGGGGAGCTTACCGTTTTCACGGCGCAAGGGGGAAGTCAACTCGAGCGGCGCCCGCTATGCTTTTGCGTGCCTACACGTTGTAAACAACCTTGTTGGCTTTGCTTCTTCCTCGCCGGTCGCTCTCATGCGTCGGCTAATTCGCCCGTGGATAGTTTTTCCCGCTACATGTCAAAATAGTGCATTACACATTACATTTGGAACCGCTTCATATCGGCAACTCGCCGGTAGCGGCACGTTCCTATGAGCGCATGTCGCTACACCTACCCGGCATGAGACACACGCTACAAGCACTACTACACCTTCGACCAAGATGGCAACTTCCTCGACGCAAGCTAGGACAACGTCAAGACCTCGGCTACCTTGAGGGGGGATGTTAGCACTAGCATCCCGTTGCCTAGTGCTTATGTACAAGATTGTTATTTGTCATCCTAGTACTTAGTGTTATGCTATTAGCGGTACTCCATTCCCTATTAGTGGCGGTCGGCCGGCCCTGCCGGTGCCTTCGCCGGCCGCCACCTCTCTCCTCTCACTTCTCTAGTCGCCAAACCCGGTCCCCTTGTGGGGCCGGCACGACCTACGTGTAACTATCCGTTCCCGATTCCGACACAACTACATAGCGGACGCCGCCGCAATGTCAATTGGAGATGCCACCAACTCGACATCGGGGCAAGCATGATCGGAAAGGTCTTGATTTAGTGTGTTTGTCGACACCGCGAGATCCTATTCCGAAAACCCGCCCGTATTGGAATCGTATCATACGAATTGCGCCATTGGACCGCCCACGGTAAAGTAGAAGTAGCAACATGCGGTAGTTCCTGGCGGACAAGACCGTACATATTACTTAGCGACTCGGACTCGTAATTAGCAATAAGGTTGACCAGGGTCGCCGTGAATGAAGCATAGTGAACATGTTCAACATTGAGCTCGAGGGTAGGTACAATATGCCCCCCAAACTCCGCTAGTAGGGAAAGGTAGCTCTTAGCGCAGTTTTGTTTATCGAGCGTTTGTACGTCATGAGAAACGCCCAAGATTCGGAAACATGTTGTACTACGAGCGGGCCTATATGCGGCAACAAGGTACGGTCGGTAAGATAAGCGGTTTTAGGATATAACTAAATCCCAAATACTTAGTTAGAACCCTTAGATAGCAAGGGGAGGACAAAACGAACACCGAAGGATGTTGCTCATCAATAAATTTCATGTATTGATATACATTCAATACGCTGAATGGTCGCTAGTCGATATCACCATCCCACACATAGCGATATTTCTATCCTTTTCATCACTAATTTGCAAATGCTTGTTTTTTCATGCACATGTAGCGATCTAGATTGCATAGTCATAAAAGCCTCTACCTCGGCATGTCCTCGTGTCTATGTCTTTATTGAAAACATTTTTTTACTACCTTATTAGCCTTCTGGATTTGCTGACACATTTATCTTTTATTTGGGGTTTCACAGGCAGGAAAGGGAGAAGTGTCGATGTGACCCCACCTGTTGTTAGTCTTGCCCTCTTCATTTTTCTTTGCTGTTTTGTCCGCGCGGTTGTAAAATAGTCATGCGTGTGAAAAAAATGTTTTACAGGCAATGTTTAACCATGGAAAACAACTAAGGTAGGGTAAGACGTATATCACGACTATGACACACCAAATGTTCATAGAAAGGATGCATATCATACGTTGGCATCGGCCAGTGGACATCGGCATTCCACAACCAAAGCATCACAAAATAGCGGCTCTAGGATGCTCCCTGGTGGATTTTAGGTTTAGAAAGGCGGACGGACTGATGATGCGCTCACCTAGAGTGGCAGTGGCCCCATCATATACTTGTTAAGTGGGTCAATGTACCAGTTTCCAATTTCGACATATGGACACACCCAGTGCTGCTCTTAACCCCTCATCCGCCGCTCGCGACATGTCATATTCCACATCAGCACGCGCAATAGGAATGACGACAATCCAGTAACAATATCTGAAGGCAACCGTTCACGTTTGAAATTATGTCAATAACATAATTTGCTTATTTTTTGCACAATGTCAAAACGTGGAATTATTGCGCATTCACATGCACACACACACACACACACACACACACACACACACACACACGAGCGCGCGCGCATGCATACAAACACAAACACGTGCGCGCATACACACAAACACAAACCACACATTCGCACACACACAAACACACGCGCAAACACACAAATCGCGCGCACACAGAAACACACCTTTACACGCACAAAACAAACAAACACACGCGCGCATTCACAAACACACACACACACACACACACACACACACACACACACATACACACACACACACATACACACACACACACACACGCGTGCATACACAAACGCACACACACACACACACACACACACACACACACACACAGAGATAGTGCACACCAAGAAAAGTTTACTAACATATTTTATGAAAATAATAACATTATCTACATGCAATAAAGTCGGGGGGGGGGCTGAGGGAGCAAACAGCCTAATCCGACATATAATTCAATTTCAAGATACCAAAGCCGTTTGCTTAGAACATGATATTTAGGGTTTATGTGTAACTATCGTTGAGAACATAGTCGAAAGGCAAATAACTGTGAATTCATCAGTTGACTTACAGGACAATAAAACTCGGGGCTACGGAAATTATATCATAGGGCAGATAAGTTTTTTTGTCTTTCTCATTCATATTTACGCGATTACTTGTGAATGAACCCTTTTAGTTGCAACTTGCCCGTTTCGTAAGTGCTGCATGTGATAAGCTGGTGAGTCAAAGGGCTCGCTTTCGCCAGAATATATCCTAACATGCAAATCCAGAGGTGGATATTTCGTTGTCTAATAGACAGAAATAGGTTTGAAAACATTTCGTTCTCGTATTGATATCATCGCTGTTGAGGAGAGGCTTGAAAACTCAAAACCACAGAAGCAGCGGTTAGCGAGTGGGACAAATCGGCGAAGAACAACCCGCGACGTCAACAGCCGCAGTAACGCGAGCGATGGCTATTCCACCTCGCCCAGAAAGAAAAGGTGGACACTCGTCATCCGCGAATCGTATCCGTGCATGGCTGCTCTGCAGGTACCCGAATGCAGCCGACGGAATAATGTTGCTCTGCTCAATTCACTACATTAATTTACTAACTACAAACATCATAGGGGAGCAGTGAACTAACTAATTCTGAACGACAAAAGAAAAATCCTCAACTAGCACCAACGGTTTTCGACCAGCGACCAGCCAGTGTCAACTCCCAGTTGTGTCAAAAGGACAGGGTTTCCTTTCTAACCTAACGCTTAGCAGTGAAGTTCCAAGTAAAGTATCGGCTTTCGCTGCTTGCTGCTCGCAGGCACCCAAAAGCGCCTTCCCGATGTAGCACGCACTGCGCTCCTGACAAAACAAGTCTCGCAGTGAACGGGTGAGAGGAGCCCAGTAGCCCCTGTCCCCTCGCGAGTAGTATTCCAAATTCAGTCGCGGAATCCTCACGCTCGCCACTCGCCACACGGCCCTGTAATCCCGAGTTCGTAGCTCTCGTTGCCGCCCCGGCCACAGACATAGCATGCCAACACGTGGTTGGCGACCTCCTTGGCCTCATGATTGAACAAAATGTAAAACAAGGGCAATTCATGTCTCTTTTAGTCCTGTTCAACTACTCATCATGCACGTGGAAATGGTTGAACGGCGACGCTGGTTGTTCACAAACAGTGGTGTGCAAAACATGTGCATCCCGTTGTTACGGTTGGTGATCACGCAAGCCTAGCTACCTCGTCTCGCCATGCGACTGCCTCCGGTGCAGATGAGACCTCGTCCTCAGATAAGGAATGCGCCTTTAGCAAACGTCGAAGCACGTCCATCGCGCTGTCCAGGCACGCGAGATAGGAAAGGCCCCGGCGTCCAGAGTGAGTCGGAAAATGTCGGTCAGGCGGTGCTTCGATTGCCGACCCTGCGTTTACTGATCAGAGGCCGAGTCAAATAGAGTTATTGCGATTCTGTTGATCAAGGATCCACGCCACCTTCAATGTAGGCATGTATACCAGGTAAATAGCTTGAATTTATTATTAGTTATTATGTCCCTCCTAAATTTCGTGCGCATTATTCAGATCCTTCTGAATGAGGAAATGAAGGCTTCCCCGGAATCGCGGTGTTTTGCGTTTGTCCCCCTCGTTCGTGTGTCTCCTCCTGAGCAAAATAGGTGATAAGCAAAAATAATGGTGCACCCAGGCTCTGAAGATCACTACTCAGCGCATACACGCATGTATGCGCATCTAAGGCGCAATGATTCAGATGAATAAAACGTGAATCAACATGCGACTGTTTTGCAATCATTCGAAAAAGACTCGCTCTGTACTGCAAACCAAACTCAAACAAATTCGCACACTGGGCGCCAGAAATAACGAGTATCCGCGTTTAAATGCGAGAAAACTATTCAACTATGAAGGTGGTCACACAGGGTGCCCTCACTTGTCGCGCCTCACCTGATAGCGTTGCTGCTGATCGGCAGAAGCTCTTCATCGTTCTACTCAGCGATCGCACCACCAGCGGGCCGAACACCTCCACGAAATCCGCCGCGTCCACCCCACCGCCCCCCACCCGGTTCCGACGCCTGAGCACACTGCTGCCGCCCCCGCAGTCGCTTTCATCCTCAAACATAAGCACAACCAGCAGCTCGCACGACAGTCGTAGCTTCAGGCACTGCAAATATATTACTGATGCCGGCAGACCTCCAGCCTCCTGCACACCTCGGAATGGGGCAAACGAACAACATGATTGTATCGCTACGGAAAGGCATTGCTTATTCAGTACCAGGTACACAAATCATAAAAGGAAACTCTGATTGAATGAAACTGGTTTGGTTAGCACGATTCCAAGGATTTGCGGCCCCATGACTGAAGCGAAAGAATGAAGGACAAATAGTCAGAAAATGTGAAAGTTTTTGGCGCGCTGACCGGTGTGTGCCTGGGATGTTGCGTCAAAACCAGCTGCAGCTGGTGTAGTGAGTCTTCAATGGCGCCAATGCCGAAGTGTGCGACGGGGCAGGCACTCGGTGTGGCTGACAATAGTGTAGCATGCAGCAGGGACAGGGCAGCCACCTGGAGGCGGACACAGGGTTGAAGTCCAAAATCAAATCAATCTCATGGCTTCAAAAGAAACAACTCGTAACACTAAAATGACACAAATCTTTGCAACAGTGACATGTGTGGGAGGCTCTGCACGAGATGTTTACAACGAGGTTGTGCTTGTAGACGGACAAGTGCCAAAGAGGTGACAGACCGATTTGAGTTCAGGAAGCATAGCCGAGTAAAGAAAGGATATCACAATGTTGATAGATTAAGTGATCATAATGCGATATCCTCACTCAAAGCGATAAGCCATTTAGAGCGCGTGTGAAAGGATACGGGAGGCAGGTGAAGAGCAACAGCTGAGGAATGTGGTAGTAAGTGAAGGCCGGCAGGCCATACCGCACCTGTCCGAATACGAGCGAGCCTGCAACACCAAGGTCACCCAATCCTTCAAGTTTTAATGGGCCGTCGTCCACAGCATCCATTTTGTCGTCACCGCCCCCCTCGCCTCCAGGCTGCGAATGCACAGCGCAGAGATAGCACCAAATCTGTGGGTTACAGATGTATGCACACTCTCGCATAGCTGATGTTAATCAGCAAACAATGTGCGAGCAGATTTACTTTCAATGCACAGGATGTTACGCATGATATATACGCCAAAATATTCACACAATTCTTAGATTCACAGTACGAAAACATTGCGCCCATGATGCCGTCAGTGGTGAATCCATGCTATCAAGTTGGCTCTTATTGTCACGCTGCAAGCAGTTGTTAGTGAGACAAAAGAAAAACAAACGGTGTCAACAGGGACACACAATTGATCATGTTCATGTTCATGTCTTCGTTAGAAAAAAGCTGGAAAATGGCATTTTATGGCTCATCTGACAAGCTCAAACTTGCGCCGTCGCAATTGACAAATAACAGGCTGCAGTCATGTCAGCACTACAACTATGCACCGTACCTCATGCTTGCGAACTGGAGCCACTTCGCTGGGTTGCTGATACTGCTTGAGCATAAGTATAGCGCCCTTGGCTATGACAGCGGCATCTTCAAACGTCGCATCGCTAATCCTTTCACTATGTTCGGCGTGGCTTCCAAACAGCTGCCTTCGTGACGAAGCGTGCTGCTGCGTTGCGTCGGCAGTGCCCCCAATCGTGTGATTCTTAGATTGGTCGATGTGGGCCGCGAGGCCGAATGCCGCCCCCACCTGCTGTGCTCTACTCCCGGAAAAAAGCATCTCCGTCAACGGCTCCAGCATTGGGTTCGTTTCACTGCACGCGTGGAAGGGGTATCGACGACACACGCAACAGTGTCTCCGTCAACACGGCGATAGGTTGCGCTGGGCCATTTTCTGATGCTGTGGGCTATTTCGGTGCGATAAACTGCTACTCGCTGAGCTTGCTTGACACAGATTGCATTCACGGTAGTACGGCTTGGTACATTGGTACAATTATCGTGGGAAAACTGTGCACAAAACCGCATTCGTATGATGTAGTACCGATTGCGACACACACACACACACACACACACACACACACACACACACACACACGTACACACGCACAGTCACACTACACACTACACACACACCCACACGATCGACCACACATTACGCTCAATTCGATTCAAAGCACTGGAGATGTACCTACCTGCTTTCCAGGGTCTGTGGAAGAAATGGGCCGGTACTACGCGGAGCATGAGACTGGGGTTCTCTGCGGCTCAGGTGCAGTGAGGACACTGAGTCGCGCACTTCGTCAGCTAAATCTTGACGCGGAGACCGTGGGCAGCACCACCGCTCTCCCACCTCCTCCACCACTCCCCAGACAGCAGAGTCAGCCTCTGCCCCGGTAGCAACGGCATCGCGCGTCGCGGTGGTAGTGCGGATCATATGTCGCTGATGCGCCACGGGAAGAATGGCGTGCACTAAAGCATGCCGCCCTTCTCTTCTGTTGGCAATGTGGAGCAAGACCCTCTGGCACATTTCTATCATCTCTGCCCAAATACTGCCAGACATGTCGCTGAATGATGCAAGCCCTTCGCCGTGGACATTTCCTTCTGCACGTGGCGTGAGATGGCCCGTTTCAAGCTGTGACGGAGAACCGCATCGGATGCCAGACTGAGTGGAACATGTCTGGTGAGAGCTGTTGCCGTGCTGCTCGAATCCGTAGTTCAAGACGCGTAAGACAGTTTCACATGCAGAGCACTCCAGCAGCCTATGGCACAGCACCTGTGCGGCACGTAATGGGCAACCAGCAGAATGATGTTAGCTTCGCACATCAGGACGCTGTGCACGATTGGCAGATATGAAATGCGCCAGACGGAGAGCATAACAACTCATCTTCGGAGTTATCAACAGATTGCCGAATACATCGTCCAGAAACACGTATTATGAACAGTTAGTCGCTATTTCCATTTTATTTGGATATGGAAAACATGGCCATTTCCACAGAAAACAAAGCATTATAATTGCCACCTCCGCATTCTTCCGAAATTAACATGGGGTCAACAACGAAGTCGCTACTTCCATCACCACCGTCTTTAGATGCGACGAGACACCGCCAACATTGGCTACAACTATGTGACCTTACCTCGCCTCGAAAGCGGCTCAGCAATTCCAGGGCGAGTCGAAGAGCCGCCATCGTGCGATTAGTAGCTGCTTGTGGTGGCAGCACCGGACCATCACCGCCGCACATGTAATCTAACTCGCTGACGTGGGTTGAAGCCAGAGACGTCGGACGCCCAGCGTAATCAACACTCTCCACATCGTCAGCATCGTCAATGCTTCCAGACCCTGACGACTTGACGATTTCCCCCACTCCCCTCACAAGATTGACCGCCACAGCCAGCCAGCACCGATGCTGCGCGCTGCCCTCGCCGATCCCTCTTGCGCCGTAACGCATCAGGAAAATGGCGGTGCCCCCGGCACAGCGTGACACGAAATTGTTGGCAGCGCATTGAGACCGCAATCAATCTGCTCAACCAAGTATCTCTACGATGGGCTTGCTCATTAAATAGCAGGGAGTAAATGCGCGATGCTAGGCTCACTGAGGAAACGGAAGGCGGTAATAACGCAACTGTCTCCAACGGAGCAAAACACAGCAGACAGTTTGAAGTGGCAAGTATGGTGTCCGAAGGGACGGCATCCCTGAAAACCCAGCAAAAATAAAACATATGGAACTAATAGTGAAATAGAAGGCGAACGTATCGCATGGAGATAGTTTCTCCCAGTTACACACAATGAAAATGAAAATGATTCACAACCTACCGCCGGCTGCTGTGGGCCGATCACACATTAACTGCGACATGACGCAGCGAATGTGTGAGGTGAATGGGGCACCAGCAGCATGGACAAGACGCTGCGCGTCATGCTAGTGTGTGAACAGAGGCCCTCTACGTGTTCGAACGCCGTGCCCTCGGTGCAAGCATATTCCTTGGAATTAATTAATGAAAGACACCCCAGTATTCTATGAAATATACCACCTTGTAACCACTTTTACGTCAATGCCATCGACCACGGCTTAATGGCACGCGGCATAAGTCCGCACTGCGGTACCCAGAGCCAAGTGCACTACTTCGTGGAGGCTGTTGTGAAGGGTTTGTAGTTTATGGCAGCCCCTGCGCAGTGCGGCTGTAGCCATCGCGCATGGTCGGACACCACCGCTGGTGTGGTTAGATTGAAATTTGAAACACGTAAATTAATGTGTGAACTCAAGTAATCCGTATGACAATTGTCCACGAACAGCACATTTTTCTTACTAGGCTACAACTTTGGCACTGCAAAGCCTCCATAACGCCGTCCAAAATGTAACACGACCTAGCGGATGCACTACCACGTCCAGTATAGGGATCAAAACTGACAATTTCGGTGGGTGACTTTCTCGTCCCGCTATCATTGAGTGTGCACATTCATCACCTGAGCATGAAAAGCAGCACGTTCTTGGCGGCATCTTGCTGTGCGGCCGCTTCATCAATGGCAGTGGCAGTGGACACCGCCAGCGCCTGCGCGGCAGTGCACCCTGATATACCTGTTTGCTGAAGCATGCTTCCTGGGATGACTGCTGCCTGTGAGGCTGCCAACAGACGGCTGATGGCTGACAGAAGCTCCGTCCTCGTGCATTTCACGTCCGCCGGCGAAAATGCAGCACCCGGCGCTCTGCGGCTGCCTTGACTGGGCTGTAGCGTTGACGCCAGGTGCTGCACCTGACAACGCATCAACACGTTCCGGATGTCATCCTGTCGCCCGTTGTTCAAGACGAACTCTGACAAAAAGGCAGTTCGCTGGTTTTGCGATGAGTATGCTGATGAGACGCGCATATATGCGAAACGACCAATCGTATCTACCCAACGCCGATTATTTAAAAACAGAATGAAAATGCCACATTCGAGATCGCAAAACCTGCCTCGTCCGTCAAGCATATGCGTCGTCGATTATCGGATAAAGCATCTAACCCGTTAGGTTCGCGTGTGCCCCCCGACAGCGTAGTGAGTGAGAGTAAGAGCAGAGGCCGCGACGGCGTAGTACTAATAATGCATATGTACTCGTGCCCATCCATATCACAAACACGCTTGATACACACTTGCCGCTACTCCGTTCTTATGGATTGCATGCCCGCCGTAGACGTATATAGCAACAAAAGGTCATTGGGACGCAGCCACATGCAAAAACGCGCAGCACCCAACACAATCGATGCCAATAATGCAAAGTATACACTCTTCCCATAAAGTCCGTTACTAGCGGCACGTATTTAATTACCCGCCACGCACTGCCGCGATGGCCATGCAACTCGATTGGGGGGTAGAATAATGATTTTCGAGCAGCACACCACGGCGCGTTGTTCACTGACGTGAGCACCTTTACCGGCACGCCCCGATTATTGTGGACACCCACGTTGGATTTTCGGCCCATATTTTGCGGGCCGAAATTCGTGCATGTGCAGGTTATGCACGCCTCTATGCGTGGCTCGGCACACGTAGTGTCGCGACAAGCCGGGAGACTACTCGACACTGGGTGCTCAGCATGTTTGCACAATTGCACTAATATCCGCCGACTGTGTTGCGCCCGGCCGTCTACAAAGCGGCGACACCGAGAATGGCATGTCGTGTGCACTGGTTTTTCTTGCCACGTGCCCGGAAATACCACCAAGGAGCACGGGCTGGGGGCCTATTAGGCTTGAGGGGCAGTTGACTTGGAGTGTAAGCACCCTGGCGCGCGGATCGTTGGCCTTAGAAACTTGCGCATCGCCGGGCGTGAAAAATGGCGGGGAGCTTTCAAAGTACCCTAGCACGGGCCTTCATCTGGCCGGCGGCAAAGGGCACGGCACCATGCCATCATGGGGCATGAAATGGGCAACGCCGTGAATAGAAGAAATGTAGAGCGCTGATTGTTGAGCGTATTAGCGGAGCGGGTATGCGGGTACCACCTGTCTAGGGGTTGCTAGCCCCGCGCGAATGTGGCAGATTTTGAAACCCTAAAAGCTTTATTTGGCTGTACGAGGGCTTGGATGACATCGGACGGCGGATTTGACGCGAAAACCGGCCGGTAGGCGTAAATTAAGTTGAAAACTTATATTTACTTGGGGGAAGGGCTTCCACTTGCAACTTAGTTTGCTCGAATCGGACATTGTACGGCGAAGATAGGCTTTTTTAAGCCTCCCAAGCTGTGGTTTTCCGGCCCCGAGCCCACCCACGTCAAGCATATTAACGGCACATGCCATCACACCCACGTGCTCCCATGTTTGCGGACAACATGCTGGGATCATAAAAACCGCATGTTGTGTCGCCCATTTCGGGATTTTTTACGAGCCAAAGCGTGGCAAATCCGAATTCCGGGGCGCCCGAATCAGGGTATACAACGAAATCGGGGTTGGGCCGCAAACCCTAATACGTAATATCGTAGCCGTGACGGGCCCCATTTGTGCCCCGCTTCCCCC
This sequence comes from Tetraselmis chui, assembly GCA_026401115.1. Lineage (NCBI taxonomy): Eukaryota > Viridiplantae > Chlorophyta > Chlorodendrophyceae > Chlorodendrales > Chlorodendraceae > Tetraselmis > Tetraselmis chui. The sequence continues at coordinate 97,235 of JAPMLY010001318.1, forward strand.
TTAGCCTTACCGTTAACACAAGTTTCGGCCCGCCTTTTCAACGAGCTAAAGTACAGTTAAACCCTAGAAACCCTACATGGTAAACACCCGCCCTACGCGAAAGGCCCTATTTCACTAGCAACGGACTTTATGGGAAGAGTGTATATACATTTCTCGAGTTTGTGAAATCGCTGCCGCTTATATGCACAGTTACGCTTCGGCACTCCGCCTATACATTATTGAAACCATGCATGGTTCCTATTGTGTAATAACATCGGCGTCGTGACTACGCTAAATTTGCATCGGTAAGGCTTTCATGGTTTCGGGTTCGTGACGTCACTGTGGGCCGCTCGAGCAGCGCGTTGGAGTGCTTGTACGCGGAAAGCGCGGCGCGACGCCACAGCCACACCCCTACGTGACGGAGAAAGAGGATTTTTAAAATGCGGTTTTCGTTGGTTTGCGAAATTGATGATGGTGGGATTGCTGCTGTGCACGACATATTTGTTCACCGAGGTGTATGTGTACTCGTTCAGCGATTATGCGACTACTATAAGACTTTCCGTTATAGCAGTTCTACTTCTTAGTCGTATTTAGTCGTGATCTAGAAGGACGCCCGATTATTCAACGAAACCATGCAAGGGAAACAATACAGACTCAAAGTCCCAAAGGAAACAAGGCGATGCAAATCAAGAATGGAAACGCCGAATGTGCAAAAGTGTTATACTATGTTGACCGTATTTCCAAATACGGTGGGAAATGGTTTAGAGGTAAGTACAGGTGGGGATGAACCTACTTAGTAGGTGCACAACAAATCATTACATAAAGTAATACCCACATGAATAACTTACCGATGTGGACATGGGTCGGCCCATTACCACAGAGGGGACGGTCATCATTTCACATATGTGGTAATGTCCTTTTCAAACACCCATTCGCACAACGGGGGTGGCCTTCCCCGGTGTGTGAATGGGTATATCGTGTGAGTGACCCATCTTAATATTGGTGAGTTTTCGTCCCGACATGCAAATGGGTGACCCTCACCGTGCCTGGGGACCCCATTTGCTAATGGGTCGCCTATCAACTCAGCCGTATATAAATGGGTCGACGGCGGATTCGGGGAGCTTCTATCAATATGAACCAATGTTCATTCATATCCACTCGTTTATGCACTATTTAAGCATTCCAAATTGCAATCATATTTGCATTTAGTCTAACACGTCACATCTCCGACCAGTTCCGACGATTGCGGCTATCCCTATAATAACGAACACATGTAGCGTTTTATGTGATATGAGCAATTTAGCACTTTACGGCGTATTATGGCAATTTATGTAGCGTTTATGTGATATGAGCAATTTATGTGACATTCGTGGCCATGTGTCGCAGCTGCCGCTTTTTCTTGTGGAGTGTTGACAGAATTTGACGGAAGAATAATTCGCCAATGTGGGAAGTTGAGCTTCCTTTCTTTGCGCTCAAAAAACTGACAATGCGACGGCCGTTTAGAGTCGACATGGTCAGCACATCGCATTATCTCTCTGGCTTGACGCAGTGCATTTTCGAAAAATGTTTAGCGCCAACGCAAGGACAGGCATGTATGGGCCTTGGCTCATATATCGGTGGAAGGTCCTCAAACAAGTCGACCCATGTAAACATGGGTAAGCTTGTCGGCGCCACCTTAGCAAATGGGGTGCCAAGGCAAAGTTTTGGTCATAGTAAGTATGCATATAACGTTAACATGGGTCACTAGTAAAATTAAAGGTATGTTACTTCACCGGGAAGGGCCACCCCCATCTAGTAAAAAACGACCCATTACTACCGCAGGGATGTTGTTCCCCTGTTGGGTAAGGGGTCAAACCATGTCCACATCCGTGAGTCATCCACATGGGTTGTAACGTCTCGTCCCTCGAAAACATATGAAAAAATCTGCTATTAACCACAAACTAAATGAAAACCCACCAAAAGAAAGGAGGGGGAAACTCACGCGCCTACTTGAGCCAAAAAAGCAAGGAAACATGTTATCAACTCAGGAGCATGCACCCTACAGAGCATGGTCACCAAGGTGGGACCCCAGCGTGCTGTGCAGAACACATGAGCGGCGTTGCAGACCTTTAAAAGCATTCCGCGTTTTTTTATGCGTGATGAGATGAACTCACGTCATCGCCTGTTGCAAGTTCTTATCAAACATTATTGTATTGAAATTTCAGTTCAATTGCAAGAAAAGAGCGATCTACACACGTCAAAACCAAAAGGCGATAACGAATGAGTCAGGGCAAATCGATTTCGTGATTCCCAATTCTTCGCATTGATTAGTAATTCCCAACGTCATAAATATTTTCTAAATAATGGTGGTTGGTATATAGATTGAATTATGAATGACAACGCCATGGGCCGCAAGCGTCTCTGTGACCGTGCTTCCTCGCCCGGCGCGTGATGCGCCGCTTGTCGCCTCCACGTGTTGCGTTTCCAACTTTGCCTGGGAGTTTCTTGTGTTCTCTTGTATTATGTATATTGGGTTTGCAATGCACGATGGTATGCTCCCCTGTGCCATGCCTCGGATTCCGTGACCCTCTTGTTACTCTTGCCCTCATGGTCCCCCTCCCCCTTTTTCTATGTCCACGTTTTTGTTTTGACATGCTCGATTAATGTTAACTAAAACTAGCAATGTTTTATTATTACATGAGATAGTGTTTTCTTGCATGTACGGATACCCACTCTGGTATTTGCTTCCTAGTCATGTTCATGTAGTCCTCATGTCTGTGGCACAGCTAAAGTTACCCGTACCCGCACGACGTGATTCCTGACAAACTACTCCCGTCGTAATCTATGCCCGCAGTAGCTCCATATGTAGTCAGGGATTCAAGCATGATATGTTCAGTAGATTAGGGCACATCCCCGCCGCACGAATGACAGTGATGGAGAAACGTTGGGGTAGCGTACTACACTCCACAAAATTCCGGACAAGATTTCGCACCTTTGCATGTGAAAAATATGTTTATACGTCGATTTATTGACAAATCTTATGAAGTCCTAAGCAATGTTTTGGCGCCCAAGATAGATCGCGCCGAGAAATACGGGGGCGAAATCGAGCACTACCAGGCTTGTGTACTTGGGGTTATCGCACGCCCTTTCAAATAGCCGCCGTGCGTGTTAGACGAAAAGAGTAACGGCTCAAAGCGCTGCAATATGAATGATTTTACGACGGTCGAGCAAATGTGATATACATGCGACGGGGGGGGGAGAGATGTTGGGAAGACCGTTGTGGGGAAACGCACGAAATCGCGTATGTTGGCTTACCACCGATATGCGCACAACCCACGGGAAAGTTGCTTTCAGTCGCAATGTTCAAATGGTCTTCTATAACATACTCATGTGAGCTCAACACTTTTGGACGTACCTTTTCCATGCGCGTACAGTTACCTACTCTCGGGCTCAAACACCCACAAATATAGTTTCTATAATCAATTCTATTATCCGGGATATTCCGGCGAAACTGAGCCGCAATACCAAGCAACACCCGTCGAGTTCGGCCTACCTCTTAAGGCGATTTATGCGGGGGTTGTCGATATATGTTTACCAATTTTTTTTCATTCCTACCGATTTACAAGCCCAATTCTCGACATGTGCCACGCGTAGAGCGGGTGTGGTTGGCACAAGCACATACCCAAGCATTCCAAACACCACCGCCAACGTGCGAATGCGTCCCAAACGGCCAAGTTGGACCTCGCCCCCCGCCAAAGCCAATCGCCCTCGCCCATTTTTCGTGAACATTGTTTTTCCAACCCCTCATCTTGTGGGCTTTTACTCGCTTGTTCTCCAATTACATCACCCGTGCCTGCGGCGGGAACTTACATGCTCCATTCAAACACCCGCAAACCAAACCTCGCGCATTGAACACGGCATCCACGTCTCCAAATCCCCTCCCACAAGTCCGAAAAATGAGTTAATTGGCTCACTAGGCAGTATGATGCTTGGTATGAGCGCATGAGCAATGCCTTAGCGTGGCGCTCAGAACGACGTGTGTAGTTTAGATAATCTCCTAGGAAATTACGGGCTTAATTCGACAAACTCAACCGACAACATTCGATCTACGCTCATCTCTAACCATACCGAATGACGGCTAAATCCTTACTTCCCGGTTTATTACACTTGGGTTGCATATGGGTGTCGTCTTGCTTGGGTGTCGTTTTGCTTGACGTGGTGACAGGGGCGCGTGTGCTTGACTAGATTATGTTTAACATCGCGACTATTCACCCACCGGATACTAATGGGTTAAGACAATTTCCCATTAGGAATTTATGGGCTTAATTCAACAAACTCCACCGACATCACCCGCTTTAAATCGAGGTCTAACCACCCCGGATGACGGCTTACTGCTTGCTTCCCGGCTTTCCTGCAATTGGGTGGTACTCGGGCGTCGTCGTGCTTGACGTGGTGAGGGGGAGCGTGCTCTTGACTAGCTTATGCTTAACATACAATGCATGCCCGGAATGTTTTGGAGGAGTGTAGTATTGGCGGTAAAAAAGTATGTGGTTCGGGTACGGATATATTGGTACAAATGCGGAGGAGCAGCGGCAGGGGAGGAGGTGGGAGTCACTTGTACATGTACCTGTATGATTTTTGTAATTTTTTTGCGCCCCCGGGATTTTGGACTCGCAGGTACCCGTCGGTGTTCTGCCAAATAAAATCATTGAGATTGATGATGAAATTTCGTTCGTCGAACTGCTGTTCCTTTTCGGCGTTTTGGGGGGATGGATGTGCGACGTGAATTCATGCAACGTCTTTCTGCTACTCTTCATGGCACTCTGGGCTCCTATCTCCGCAAATGCTTTGCAGGAGTGCAGTGGCATGCCTTCCTGTTCCTCGGGCTTAGGTTTTTTCCTCGTTTCTTCTTTGTGCGTGATGGCTTGTGCTGCTTTTTCTTGTAAGAAAAGAGAATCGAGATTGATGAAATTTGAGTATATGGGTACGGGTACTACAGTACCGTAGCGGCTGATATCACGGGCTCAGTGCCCTTCTCATCCGGGACGCCCATCATCATATTAAATGATTGGCGGTACAGGGACAATTTTTCCTTACAAGAAAATGGGGTAGAAGCGCGAATTGTGGTTTAGATAGATACTGTATAGCATAGCATAATCAACTGCTTTACAACAGAAGGCGGCTGAAACCACAAAGAAAAGAGGAGATAAGGGGGAAAACCCCCATAGGCCGCCTAAGCCCGAGGAGCAGGAAGGCATGCCCCAGCATCAGCACTGCCCGCCTGCTGCACTATGCATAATTAGTTTATCGCTAATTGCACACAAAAACAATAACGGCGCACGCGACGATGATGACGCGAGTAGGACAGCGTCGTCGTATGGGACGGCCATCTACTTTAGCTTTTGGGCATTATAAGGACGCGCTGTCATATATGCAACCTCGCGACGCTATGTAGATATGTAGTGGCGATATATCGCTACCCGTACGCTAAAAATAATAAAATAAAATATAGCGACAATGGGCAACATAAGTGAAGCGGAAGCATAATCATCAAGACCTGTCGTCACCTCTGACGAGGATTATAATCCTAATACGTATGTCTGCTGATATCATATCGCGCGCGCGGCGCGGAGCTACTGCGCAGGCGAAGCAAGAAGGCGGCGACGGGCCAGTGGCGACGGGATGGATAGAGGGATAGGGCGCCGGCGGGGGTCGTCTGACGTAGTTAAACTCTTCAAGTCGTTCACGTAAATATGTCAATGTACTTCGCTGATGCTACTACGCCTGTCATCTGCTGACCGTCACTAGAAATAAATGAGTATGGGTAGGCTGATATGTGTCGGCCTGCTATCATTGCTGAGTAGTAGCAGACATAGCCGAGGATGAATATTTTTAATTTCATAGGGTTGCCGATGTATACTGTAGTTGTTTCCCGGTCCCACATATATCGCTTTATATGTATTCAGCAGTTTAGCAGTTACTCGTCCTGCTAAGGACGACGAGCATATATATGTGTTGATAATCGCAGTTACCCAGCAGTAGCTTACCTTGAAGCGGATAAGCTCCGAAAGCATTGCAGGTGGAATCCCTGTTGATCGTGTTTCCATGTCGCAGTCAGTACGTGCAAGCAGCGACAGTGACATAATATACATTATATAAAGCTGATATGAGGAGCACGTCAGTAGGGCATCTGGCGTCGAGTGGTGAGTAGAGTGTATATAGCAGGGCACTCATAAGAAGCACTTATCGGTAAGTCGGAATACGCAGTAGTTTCCTTCACAGTAAATCTATGTTTAATATGGGACTTGTCAATACATGACTGCTCTGCGACCTATACTGGCACTACGAAGGCGTCCCATATAATAAGCCTTTCCAATAAGGCGTCCAATAATAAGCCGTCCTGTACAGAGTGAAAAGTGAAAACCCACGCGTGCCGAATGGTGACTTCCGAACGTTTCTTGCCGATCGTGCTAGTACAGTTTATTCTATTGGGTCGATTTACCCCCGTCCTATACAGAGCTAAAAGGCACGCGTGCCGCGCGGTCCTGTACGTTTTCTGTACGTCATGTTGTAATATACCCGTAGAAGTACGCAAAGGCCGTGTGACAGGCACGCATGGTCTTGCGTGGTCGCATGGTTCTTGTGGCCATGGATTTAGTCAAAACTTCTTCGCACAACCTCATTGACTTAGCACTTGCTCACGACATACCCATGCATCCACTAGAAGCAGGTATTGTGATTTTGTAATTTTTTTCAGTCAACCTCGGCACGATTTAGGGTTGTTCTCTCCGCCGCCACCGCATGCGCATGTGCGGCTGAGCTTGGCTCGGGAGCCCGCGACCACGGAACTTGGTAGCGGTGAGCGTGACGCCTGCCCGTCCATTCGTGTTTGCTTCTGCCTCGGCGCTCTCCTACGCTGTGGCATCGCGCGGTAACCATACATACAAATTTATTTTTTATTGTCCGCAGTCACTCGCCGTCACCGCGGCTGCGGTGCGTTTTATTTGTACCATCGCCAGCGTGACCCTCCCGGGATCTTTCATTCGTCGCTCGACCCGCGGCCGGGTACAACTGCCCGTATCGCCCTTATTTTCGGTATCCTCGAGATTGTTGGCCGCTACCACCACAACTTTCGCCCGCTCGTGGTCATCCCCCTTCAAGGCATCGGCACGCGTCATCGCTATCCTCGTACGTGTACTGCAACTTCAGTACTTCTCTCACCCGCCATCTTCTTTCAAATCACTACCCGTACTCGGAGCCCGCTATTCGCAAGGTCATCCTTTATTGCTTGGCGCACCACTACCTCTACGGCGTTGTGTGACGGAGTTTCCATTCGACTCTTGCGGCGACTAGTACTCGGGTACCAACTAGCTTTTTGCTTCATTCGTGAGCGTCTCCATCGCGGGCTTCAAGGCTCCCCACTGCAAGCAACGCGAGGTTAGAAGCGCGAAGGACCGGCATCGAGGAGCCCATCCCGTCGGCGGCGAATCTTCACTCCGAGACAGAGCACAGCGCCACCTCGGGCGACTTCCGGTATAGTTCAACCCACATTACCCCGCCGCGTGCTCTACGTATTTTAGGACGCGACACACGTGCCATCCCGGATAACCGCCGCGGCGACCCGGCCGGGATATAGTCATCGGCGTCCTCCCCCGCCACCTTTAGGCCGGTTCCCCGGCGGTGGCCCCGGGTCGTGCTCTATGGCCCCCATCCCGGGTGACCTTCCCACATCATCACCTAGTGCTCATGCGCCTTCGCATGCCTTCCGACCTGGCAATACTCCGTCTCGATTTTTACCCCCCGCTCCCACAATGCGCTCCCCCGCTCCTTCGAGGTGCGTTGGTTGCTCCGCGTTGTTCCCGACCCTTCAAGCGTTGTGCGCCCATCTAAATTCCTCCGGGACAACGTGCACTTTCGCGCCCGACAATTGCCGAGTTGTGGATGCCGATCGCCACCTACTCGCGCCGTGCACTTTTTGCGGACGATATTTTCGGAGCGGTGGCCTTAGTAGACGCCAACATTCTTGTTCTCACCGCAATACTACGCCCTTACAACCGCCGGCATGCGGTGCTTCGCTTCCACGCGGTCAACCGTCCCCGCTGCATCCCCAGTCCTTGCCCCCCGCCGTCCAATGGTGCCTTGACCAATGACCATGGGGCCACAGGTGGGGAGAACTCCAAAGACTTCTTCGAGTCCTACCTCCTTTCCTTCCGATTTAGTACGTCCTCGATCGGCGTCCCCCCTTCGGTGGTACGCCTCGTCAAGCCGGTCTTCGAGGAGCTTGTCGGTTACGTTTTGTCTTTCCGTGGTAGGGCCTCCCTAGGGGCTCCGGCGGAAGCGGCTTGGGCGGCGCTGCTTTTATTTCTGCGCTTAGTTCTGCGCCCCATGGCTGATTTCACTTCTGCGCGGCATCTGACCCTTGACCCGGTCGTTGATTACCGTAACAATCGCTTAGCCCATTGGGCGTCAGGAGATCTCAAGACATTGTTTTCCGCCGTTCGCGCTCACGCATCCCTTACCAATGGGCGGGCACTGCCACCTACCTCCCTTTCGAGGGCGGGTAACGACCCCATCTCCCCTTCGCGACCCTTTCATAACCGCGTCTCGGCCAAGGTAGCCAACCGGGCGGCTAGTCTAGCTGCGGTTGGGGAGTACCGTCGTGCTATGGAGGCCCTGCACTCCAACCCCGTTGCAAGTGGTCGCGGCGTACACGAGGAATTATCACGACTGCACCCACAAGACGATGACGACCTCGCGGACGTGTTGCCGGATCCCTTCTCCCTCCCTCGTATCAAACTCCGTGCTTCGAAAGTTGATACTACGGAGGTCGTTGCTAGATGCCCTCGAAAGTCTAGCCCACATGTCGATTATTGGAGGTTTGAAACTCTTCGCGCGTTGGGTTCCCCTTGCACTCTCACCGGTTTAGCCGAAGCCATCGTGAATGCAAAGGTTCGCCCATGCGTTACCTCATTCCTCGCCTCCGCCACACTTATCCCGCTAGACAAGCTTGATCCCAAACAACGACGTGGACTAGAGCAAAAACTTCGGGACCAAAAGGGGACGTTGCGCCAGATTGGAATTGGCTCCGTTCTAGTTCGTTTCGCGAATCGTGCGCTTTTCGCCGTGATTGGTGACGAAGTCTCGCTTCTAGTGGTGGACACAAGGTTTCTGGCTTGGTGGATTGCGCAGCGACTTTTGACTTCGTTTTGAAGTCTCACTCCTGATGGTGGACACAATTTCTGGCTTGGTGGATTGCGCAACTACTTTTGACTTTGTATATGAGGACTTCGTACGACGCTTTGCTTTACAGACTGGGAAGCCTTTGACTAAGACCCTTGTTCGACTTGCCAACATCCAACGTGTGACTTCTTCGACATTCTGTGATGTTACTTTTGAGTTGGCTCGTCACGAGTTTCAACGGACTTTTTACGTTTTACTTGATTTGCGTGCTGCTGATTTAATCATGGGTTTACAATGGCTTGATGACGAACATGCCTCTTTACAATTTGGTACTACCAGGGTTTTTACTCTTATGGATGTCACAACAATGGATGCTCAGCTTGAGGAACGACGTCCTGAGTGTCTCCCTATGTCGTCTATTAAAGCTCAGAAACCCATGCGCAAGACGCGCCGCAGCACGGGACGTTACGCTGAATTCTACGTAATTGAACTTACGCTAGCCGCCGACCAACCCACTGAATTTCACATTGGAGAGGAGCTAACCGCAGACCAACGTGACAACTTCCGGACGCTACTCTACGATGACTTCCCGGAGTTACTTTAACTTGTGGACTCTTCACATTTAAGCCGATAGTAGGATCATCTTATTGAAACAACTGGCCCGATGAAACGTCAGCGGCTGAACATATTGTCACCTACAGAGCGCGCTGAGCTGAATCGACAGCTCTAAGACGCAGTGGACGTTGGTTGCATACATCCTAGCTACAATGAGTTCGGCTCGCCAATTATTTTTGTGCGTAAAGCTGGTGGCTCGCTTCGACAGTGCATTAACTAATGAAGTTACGCGTAAAGATGCTTACTCACTTCCGCGTGTGGACGACACGCTTGATGAGCTTAAGGACTCGAGCTTCTACACCCATCTCAACTCCGCCTCATGCTTCTGGCAAGCTCGAGTGCGTGATCAAGACATCCACAAGACGGCGTTTCAGACCCTTGATGGCTTAATGGAGTGGGTCGCCATGCCGTTCGGAATGTGCAATGCACTGGCTACGTTCCAGAGGATGATGAATGACATTCTTCGCGACTTTTTACATAAGTTCGTTACTTTCTACCTCGATAACGTCTTTATATACAGCCGCACTAGTGATGAACACCTAGAGTACATGCGTCTTGTGCTACAACGACTCAAAGAGGAGGGCTTGGAGTTACGCCTTAAATAGTGCTTCTTCGGCCTTCAAGAGGTGGAATATATGGGCTATGCTGTGTCTGCTAGTAAAATTTCGGTTCCCGCAGAGAAGCTCGAGGCCGTTGCAGACTGGCCAGTGCCTACGACGCAGAAGGAGGTTCGTACATATCCGCATCTTCTATGCGAGATTTACTCATCATTTTAGCGACCTTACGGCTCCATTGACGGACTTACTGCGGAAGTCTCTGCCACAAAAGGCTACGCTGACGCATGCCTATTTGGAAGCCTTTGAAACTCTCAAGTTACGGCTCATTTCCGCGCCATGCATGATCCTTCCGGAGGTCAGCTCGGACGCGACGTTCACCGTGGCTAAAGATGCTTCAACAGTGGGGATTGCATTAGTCATGTTGCAAGACAAAGGAGGAGGCCTTCAATCACTCTCTTACTGGGCGCGTAAGCTAAATCCAACTGAGCGTGGTGACACTTACTCTGCGTACGACTTAGAAGCTTTGGCCGTATACAAAGCTATCAAGCATTGGAGGTGCTATCTTAAAGGGTGCTCTAAGTTCCTTGTCGTAACAGACCACGACACACTGCGACATCTGCTCAAACAACCGAACAACATGTTGAACAAGCGGCAAGCAAGATACCTGCGGGACTTGCAACCGTTTGTGGGCTCGATGACACTTGCATATCGCAAGGGAGCTCTGAACGAAGTTCACCCGTTGAGTCGGCGTCCATACTTCGTACCTCATGCCACAATTCCATTATTTTGGGATGGCGAGGTTCCGTCACATCGAGAATTACGACGGAAGTCCCAACTGTTGTTTCAAGACGCACAATTGAACTTATTGACAGTTAACGCGTTGTAGTTGAGCCCTTTGTTCGCTGATCTCATTCGCGAGGGATACTACCAAGACTCGTTTTATGGGGACGAGGGTGATTGGACGAAAGACTGCCATATAGAAGCTAGAGATGGATATGTTTGGCGCCTCGATTGCCTTTGTATTTCGCGGAACTATGAGCTCCGGCTAAGAGTGATCACAGAGCTGCACGAAAGTTCGTCAACTGGTCACAAAGGAGTTGCTAGCACTCTTGCTAAAGCACTCGACGGATTATAGTGGAAACGAATTCGCCGAGATGTGAAAAAAATTTGTGAGCGCTGCGTCGTATGTCGACGAGCAAAGATTCAACCGCAAATGGTTGCGACTCTTTACACATTACGTGTTCCACCCAGACCGTGGCACACAGTTGGTCTTGACTACTTGACACACATGAGAGCAATGACTTTGACAATGTGCTGATTGTAGTAGACCATCTAACTCGAATGGCCCATTTTCTGCCGTGTACAAAGACTGTTACTGCCGAAGAAACTGCAACTTTGTTTTTACATGGAGTCTACCGATTACATGGACTACTCCGTGTGCTGATTTGTAACCGCGACCCGAAATTCGTCAATGGCTTCTGGCAGACACTTTGGTGACGCCTTGGAACGCGCTTGAACATGTCTTCCTGTCGACGCCCAGAGACAGACGGACTGCCGGAGCGAGTGAACAACACATTTCAACATCTTCTTCGTTGCTTGTGTTGCTATGACGGCTGTGATTGGACGACTCCACTACCACAAGTGGAATTTGCGTACAACGCCTCTCGTGCACTCGGAATTGAACACACCTTGTTTGAGGCTAATTTTGGATTCTCTCTTGAGGAGCCTCCATACGTGTTGTTTAGCATGCGACCATCATTTCCACTTTCTTAAGACGCAACAAAAGGGTTGCGATTGTTACATGAAGTACATACCCTGGTACGCTATGTGTAACATCTGCACAAGGACGAGATGCAGAATGAGCCGCGTCGTGATTCTCCATGCTAGTCGACCCGCGTCGCTAGACTGTGGACGACGGTTGGAAAGCCCTAACGCCAAACACACGTAAGCGAGTGTGAGCAGGCGTAAGCTATTTCGGCGGAAAGCTATTTAAGCCCAGTGCAGTAGAGGGAGGTGACAAAACCATTAAACAATTCTTTTTTTCAATTACAATATATACTGCTAAAGTACAAGCAGTGAGATATCCTCTCATCATCTCCCATATGCACTAGCACTCTGACATCAAGAAGCGACAAAACTGAACTGAATAGAACATATTTGTGCTAGCAGTTAGCTTTAGAAGGCTAACCGCCACACGTGAGCCGATGGCCATGGGTCGCCGCAGCGGCCGGGGACGCTGCGGATCGAGACGTTCCTAGACGGATAAAGGTCAAGTAGGCTCGACATGGTAAAGACGAGGATTGGGTGGGGCCACGAGGAGTAGTCAACGGGTGTTGGAGTAGGTCGGGAAGGCAGAGTGGGAGTGTGTGCCATCGCACCAGCGAGAGCGGTGTGACATGTCGCATAGGGCTTGTATGTGTAGAAAATTTGTACCACACACAATAGTATTTCCCTCGGTTTACAAAAACCGGATGTAAAAAAGGAAGTAATATTCGTACCTAGTATTTTCTTCTGATCTTTCCACAAACATTTAAAGACATATATACGAGTAGGCCGTAGTTGTCCCCGTCGTTCTTCATGTTTTTGCAATCATGCAAACACATACACACTCTGTGTCTCTCACTATGCCTTTTTAATTCATTGAAATAACCCAGAGAACCCCATACGCAGTTGTGAAACCAATTTCACACACACATACACACACACGGACACACACAAAGACACACACCCAGGCAAATACTCGCATATACACATACACACACATACACGCACACACACATACACGCACACACACACACACACACACACACACATACACTCACACCCTTTCCCTCTCACTAAGTAAATTTGTAATCGCTTAAATCATGCTCTTGTCCTATCCTAGCGATGCGCAGTAGTCAAAGATGTATCCCAATAGGTGTTGTACACCATCTATTTGTTGTTTCCAACTAAATTATGTCGCATTTGCAGTACCGAATCCAACAATATGATGATATGGGACACACTCACCCACCCACACACACACACACACACACACACACACACACACACACACACACACACACACATTTGATGTAGTAGGATGAACATTATATTCATTCCAGGAATCTATATATGCCAGCACGTGCAAGCTGACACATTCAAGAATTCATTCTAACTTGCATGCATTCAAAAACTTCCATTGTCATCGAAACTTGTCTGCGCGGAGAGTATGAATGGTATGAATATGGAGTGTATTAGTTCGGTGTGAAATCATGCGAGTCAGATAGCCAACTGAAGGGAGGTATTGATCCAAACTACAGCGTGTTCTGACGAGTTGATTGTTTTGCAATTAAGTACATGTACCGAGAACTGTAAGAGGGCAAACCGTCACAATTGCCTACATGTTAGTCGCTAAACGTTCATGGATGGGAAATAATCGTAGTTTCGCGGCTACTTTTCAACCCCGCAGCGCGTTATTGGTAGTGTGGTCGCAAGACTGAGCTTATGGGGTGTTCGCGATGGGAAATTTAGAGTACATTCTAGACGATGGGGATCACCATGCAACACTATTCGAAGTTTTGCCCCCCTTCGTTGCTGCTGATATTTTGTGGTTTGTCTGATTACGACATTTGTGCTACACGTATATGCCACATCGTTTGCCCGTGGCACAAGGGATACCGGGGTTGGAATGCGGGCGGTTGTGCTATGATGGCATCGCCGCTGCGAATTTTATTTGTCAGCAGGTACAACACCATGATAAAAAATCATAATACGCGGGTACAGGTGGTCGCTATTCGTGGCTTTCCATCAGGTGCGAGAGTGGTTGACACGTTTCTTGTTTTCTGCTTGCATGGCACCTGCTGGGATATTGGATTGGTGGTATATATGAATTGTTCTCACGGGTTTTACGGTTGAATTCAGGGTTAATGGTATTTGGGTTTATAGAAATTAAGGCAATTGTTCATACCTGTTCGAGTATTTGGGAAAACATGCATGTCTACCCGCGGGGCGCAGGAAGGTAATCCTTACTCCTGATATCGACATTAGATTTTGACACCTGATGAAGCGTCATACACGTCATACATCTTCGTGTCAATTGTGCATTCATTCTGTAAGTTCAATCATACACGCGACATTTTACTATACGATACATCCTGTCGCTATATATGTGCAGCGGCTACGTCACCGTTCACGCGCCTTTGCTCAAGTAACGACTACGTCGCCTTTCGGCGACCGCCGACATTTGTATGGCGATCGTACGTAGATATTTGCGTCACATAGTCATGCATATGCGGCGTCGTTTCACGTCCTCTGGAGGACACGTTTTCCGTCGCCGGCAGCCCGACACCTCAACGATGCTTGTAGGATAAAAGGCGCAGGGGGTACGCGCGAAATGAGCAGTGTGCCTTCCAAACTCACAAGCACAAACCAATAAGCCACTCGATCTGTAACACTGCCAGCTTATTAGACCTCCCGAAAAGTGAAAACCGCTGCCTCTACAAACGTCGAAAACATTCACTACGTGGCGTATATATAGCACTGTCGACTTCCGAGCGAGTGCCAGCTTACCGTGTCGTCGTAGTACCAGCATTGACATTATCTTTTTCCGCAAGATGGCCCGCCGCGGACTCTTCCTACCTATGTATGCCGTCGCAGTACTTCCAGCTGTCGCGCTTTTGTTGGTGACGGCATTACAGCATGCGCCAGCTCAAGCTGCTGCTAGGTCCTTCAGCTGTGCCCAGCGTACGCATCGAGGAGAGACTCTGAAGCCTGCTGATGACGGGATGAGTGGGCGCGGATGGTCGAAGAAGTACAGTAAGCTCAACGAGTGCCTTGAGAACTGCACCCCGGACGAAGGATACCACTATGTTGTTAAAGGCGAATCGGGCAGTTGCTACTGCTGGCGTGAGGACGCTGACTTCAAGTGGTCTAATGACCCAGGCGGCGACATCGTGTACGACATAAGCGGCTGCTCTTCGAATCGTGGTCGCAGCAGCAGCAGTAGTAGTAGCAGCACCAGCACTAGCAGCAGGAGCAGCAGCAGCAGCAGCAGCGGCAGGAGCAGCAGCAGCAGCAGCAGCAGTCGTTATGGCACCAGAACTGGTGGTGAGTGTAGAACCGGTATCACTCGCCAAGGAAAGACCCTCAAGCCCGACGGCGACGGGAGGGGTTGGTCCAAAAAGTATGATGACCTCAGTACCTGTCTGGAAAAATGCACGCAAGACGACGATTTCGAGTTTGTGGTAGAGTCTGAATCCGGTAGCTGCTACTGTTGGAAAAGGGACGCGGAGTATGTTTGGTCCGACGAGGCTCACGGCGACACAGTCTACGACCTTAGCAAGTGCTCCACGGATCTTATTGAGGGCGGCGGTGACAGTAGCGACGACGACAGTTGACCTGCTGTATGTCCAGTGTCGTCCACCTGCTGACGACGCACGATTTGATAAAATGTTATTTGCGAGGAATACGAAGGGTCATGAAAATGTTTTGATGAAGAAGGTCTTCATACGTACGAGTTTATAGACTGGGACGGCGAGTGGAACGAAGGTGTTCGACGCGGTACTACTATGCGCGAGTGCAAGAGGATTTGTCAAGAAAGCGCTGGTGCACGCGCTGAGGATTCTGGTATATAGTATACATACATATGCTGCATCAGCAGCCCATGATGCTTGGTGTTGTTGGAGTTCCTCGAAAACGATGCCGCGACTGCATAACTTATACGGACGATATGCGAAAAGTCGGCGCGTCAAAAGGGGAGCCAGGTTTCGTCGGTGTCATGCGGGTTGACATATAGTGTATAAAGGAGATGGTTGGCAAGGGAGTCAAGTTGCTACTTATTAGCATCTACATAGTAAGACTAAGCAACCATGTTAGTTAGTCGTCGTATAGCATCACTTCACTACTATATATATAAGCACGCTGTTTTACTTCAGCGCTCATTATACAGTTCAGCGCTTTCATTTTGTTTTCAGCTATGCCAGTCCTGTAGCGATACCTGTACTCTTCCCGTTTTCAGTTCATAGGTTCCCATCAGAAGGCCATTTTTGAATCCCGTGTAGTTATGAATTTTAAACGGGCGCACAGATATAGTTCCTGTCGCTGCAGTCGGTGCGCGCCCCTTATTCAGCAGCTGGACTCATATAACTGCTGATATGGCTGTTCTGAACAGCTCTTTTACTGATCTTTAAGATCGTAAATCCTTAGGCTCCAGCAAGTGTCTCTGTAAAAATCCAAAAGTTGAAGGATCCGACTGATGTCGAAAATACCCATATTTTCTTGGATATGGCTATTTGCTCACTGCATCTGCAAGCACATTTATCTA
>JAPMLY010001319.1:0-58868 GCA_026401115.1 Tetraselmis chui
GATGTGAGGTGCTACTTTGGTTAGGCTAAGTTGGCAACCTTAGACTAATAGTAGAACCTAATCTCTGGATCTAATTATACAACGTAGAGATAATTAATAAGATTGTCTTAGGAACAGGGTTTCTTACAATCTGGGTGTGGCGTAAATCTGGTCTGCACCGGTCTCTCCCGCTCTACCAGTAAGTCCCCGTCTTAAATATCCACTCCTCAGGTGTTCTAGAAAGAGCCTTAGAACATGTAGCTTGTGCTGTCTGCTAACTAAACCAAACTATTACTAGTGATACAAATTATCTGAGATTATCTGTACCGTCTATCTAACCGTATCGCACAAGCTCGTAGAACTATCTAGAGACGAACTATCTAGAAGAGATACTGCTAGTAACTCTGTACTGTCGAGGGAAAATACGGCGATACAGTTGTACTGCCGTGATGACAATAAAAGAGTCACTGAATATCGCTAAGATACAGGTACCATTCAGAGGAAATAAATAATATCACATACTAGCACTTAGCTAAATGGCTAGGTTATGACACTCTCCCCTCCTTAAGCACCAGCATCCTCGCTGTGCAGTACTCAGGGTCTTGGTTTCTTGGGGGTTCTTGCAGGCCAGCGATTGCGAAATCTGACAAAGTCAGGGGTGCCAGAAAATTCTCGAATATAAACATCCGTTCGAAGGAATTCGGAAAAGATGCTTAAGTGGTTGACTCCTCGCATGGGTTCCCAAGTGTCCTCGCTAGGTACGTTGAACGGTGCTGCCCAGCGGACCTTAAACAAAAGTCCCGTGCCATTGGAGTTAAAAGCCACGTCGAGTATTTGGTCGACTTCAAATCGCTTCGCATCGTGCACAATCGGAATTGGCTGCGCACTGTTGGCATGTTCTGCTTCTGAATTCCATTTTTCCATGAGACTGGCGTGTACAACATCGTGAATCCGTACTCCAGGGGGTAACTTAAGCCGAAATGCAGCTGGGGAAACTTCCTCCGTAATGAGAAACGGTCCAATGTAGCGGTCACGTAGTTTAGAACATGGCTGTTGTACAAACCGTAGATTTGTCGCCTTGAGCTTAACTTTGTCGCAAATTGTAAAAGGTACTGGTAACCGGTGCCGATTTGGAGCATCTTGCATGTGTGCATGGGCTGCTTTGACGCAGTCGTGGGCAAATCTGTGCATCTCGACCAGAATCTTTACTTGCTCCGGTAACTTACGGCTAGGCTCGTTGTCTTCAAATGTAGCCGTCGTTGGAGATGTCGGCTCGAATCCTAGCGTCGCCTTAAATGGAGACATAGTCGTTGACGTAGAAACCGCTGCGTTGATCGCAAACTCCACGTTGGTAAGGTGTTGAACCCATTCGTCGTGCAAGGGGTGCACATAGCATCGTATGACTTGCTCCCATGTCTGGTTTACTCGTTTAGTTTGGCCATCTGTCTGGGGGTGATAGCTCGTAGAGATATTAAGCTTGGTGCCAACAGCCCTAAATAGGGTTTGCCAGAAGTCGCTCATAAACCGGGGATCTCGATCGGATATTAATTTCCGTGGTAAGCCAAAATGCCGAAAAACAGCGCGGTGCATATTTTTTGCTAATTGTTCCGCTGTAATCGTTTTCGTAATTGGCTCGACAATCGTCCGTTTCGTAAGCATACAGACGAATACCACCACAGCATCATACCCATCGCACTCAGGAAGGTCCGTAATCAGGTCAAGCGATACATGCTCAAAGGGCCTGGTCGGCACCTCATGCGATTGAAGGAGTCCATAAGGCTTGTGTCGCGCTGCCTTGTTGCGTTGACAGGTAACACAGCTGCGTACATAGTGTTGTACTGTCCGCTTCATGTTAGGCCACCAAAACGTCCGGGTTGCTGCTGCCAATAGTCGAATAATACCAGGGTGTCCCGCGGTCGGTGCGTCGTGTAGTTCGTACAATACTCTTGATCGCAATGTAGAGACGTTCGGAACATACAGTCTTGTTCCGTAGGCGTACAAGAGTCCATTAGATTGACGTACCAGCCAGGTAGGCAGAGATTTCCGGGTAAGCAGATACTTGTCCGAATCGTAAGCGCTTTTGATTTCCGCATGAAGTCCAGAGTCAGGATGTAACCGGGATTCCAGGGAAAAAATCTGCGCGTGTAACTCGCATTCTGTTTCGTCGTTGGTCCAATCGCGTAGAAGTTGCAGCTTCTGTAATGAGTCCTTCATGTCAGGTCGGCGAGACAGAGCGTCTGCATGGTTGACTGCTCCCTTCTTGTATACGATGTCCATTTGTCGCTTGTAAGGTGCTAGAACTTGAAGCCATCGCACCTGTCGAGTAGACAAATCGCGCTGCCGAAAGAAGTGTCGCATCGTGTCGTGGTCCGTAATTACTGTAAATCCCGCCGCGCCATCTAAGTAGCAACGGAACTTCAGTAGAGCGTCGCGAACTGCCAGTAGCTCTTGTTCGTGGACATGATAGTGTACCTCATGCTTGTTCATCTTTCGAGCATGGTACGCAACATGTTGTAATCCAATACCTTGGTCTTGTAACAGCACAACTCCTACAGTAAATCTAGAAGCATCTGTGTACAATGTGTACCTTGCATTAGGAGAAGTGTCAGGAACTACCTGTACTGGTGCACGTACCATCGCGCCTTTAATTTGCTCGAATGCTGACTCGGCTTGAGGAGTCCAACGAAATTCCGGTGTCTTCTTGGTCATGTCCGTTAATGGGGTTGCTAGGGTTGCGAATTGGTTGATAAACCTCCGGTAATATCCAGCAAGTCCCAGAAATCCACGTACTTCAGTCACAGTTTTCGGTCGGGGCCAATTTTGTACTGCCTCCACCTTGTCGGGGTCCATTCGTCGGGGTGGAGGTCTTACTGTAGATCAGCACGTCGTCCAAATATACCACGCAGAACTTGCCAAGATACGGGGCCAAAACTCGATTCATCATCGCTTGGAATCCAGTTGGGGCGTTACAAAGTCCAAAGGGTAGAACGCAGCACTCAAACAATCCGTAATGAGTTCGGAATGCTGTCTTATGTATGTCGCGCTCCTTGACTCGAACTTGATGATAGCCTTTATAGAGATCAAGCGTGCTGAAATAATGAGCCCCATATAGCGAGTCGAAATAATTCATCAATCCGGGGTAACGGTTTTCGGTCTTTCCTCGTAAGGTCATTGAGTTTCCGATAGTCTACGCAGATGCGCATGGTACCATCCTTCTTGCGTACAAATAAAATCGGGGCACCGTACGGAGACTTAGACGGACGAATCAAGCCTTTTGCGAGTAAGTCTTGTAACTGTACCTGAACCTCCCGGAGTTCTGCTGGTGACATACGGTACGTTCGCTCCTTAGGTGGTTCATCGCACTCCAAATTAATTTCAAAGTCGCACTCGCGAGTTGGCGGTAGACCGTCAGGCTCCTTGATGATGTCCGTAAACTCATTCATGGAATCTCGTAACGAAGTCGTCCACTCAGGTTGTTGATCAGTAATGATGTCGTCGACCGCGTCTTGTACTTCTCGTAGTCCAATCACGAAGAGGTCTGTTGGTTGTTGCCAAAGCAGCTTTGCCATCGCATCCGCCTCCAAGTGATGTACTGCAACATGTACGGTGTACTCGTCGCCAGACACCATAGCTTCGCCAGTTTCTCGGTCGCGAATTGTTTTAGTAGACCAATCTATATCCGGGTTGACGGCTTGTAACCAAGGTTGACCGAGGATGATGTCGAATTTATCCTGTTTTGTCATAATTGCGTCCAGACGTATATCTAGTCCCTACGGCTGAAGAGAGTCCCTATCTAGGGTCCCTACTGTGAGCACTTCATTCCGTAGTCGCTGGCGAGTCGTAGTTGTACTACCATCTGCCAATTTTATCCGGTATTTCTCTCCTGTAACCGTCGGGATGTGATGCTCCCGTACCCACTCAGCCTTGCAAAAAATTTCCGAAACGCCAGAGTCAACCAAAATACGGCATCGATGTCCGCGTAAGGTGCCTCCCAACACAAACAGACTTGTTCCAGACTGGGTTGTGGATACATGTAGCGTCGCAGGAATATTGTCTTCTAGTCGGACGTTCTTGTTCATCCACCCGTCGATCGGTTTCCCAAAAGTCTCGCAACGAAGAGGGAACTGCTGATCTCCACGGACTAGATAACCCGTACGCCGTGCCGAAATTAATTCCTTCCAGGTAGCCCATACTGCCGAAGAAGTTGACGTAGCGTCCGGTATCGATCCGGGTCGAACGCGAGCGATATACACGTAGCGCTTATTCTGTCCGGGATACTCCGCCCCTAAAAGGCGTAAATTTGTTTCGCTCACCTTAAATCCAGTTGCCTCCGTAAAAGCTCGCAATGTTGTGCATTCCGGGGTCGCGTCTTCAATCTCATGTTTGCCACCAGGAAACCAGACCATGCCAGTGTCCTCTTTCGCTAATAACACTCGTCGGCCATCGGTAACAAGAGTCGTCGAGTGAGTCCAGTAGGTCTTCGGGGGATTTTGTAGATTTTGAGGCAGAAATCGAACTCGATCGGTGTCGTCTACGTAGACTTGCGTCGTCCATCTTGTCGGTCCAACATCTTGCCTTCTTCCTTCTATTCCGTCATTCGTAGGGCAGGTATACACATGTTCTTTCGCCGCCAGCTCGTCGACAAGTCGGAAATTTCGCAGCAGCTTGAACCATGGTTTTGCTCTCCATTTTGGAACCACTATGACCGCTCTCAGATGGGGATGAAGCAGTTTATTCCGCAAATAATGGCCCAAAAAATCTTCTAATTCATCAAATGGCGCATTTAGCCAAATTCTCCGGTACTTTTGTAAATCTCTCTCCTGAAATGGGCGCGCCGGACAGCAAAAATCCTCCGCCACTTGAGAATTAAGGCCGTCATTATCGCTAGCTCCATCTAAGTCGAAAGGTCCGTAGGTCTGAGAGTACTTCAGGAAATACTACTCCCTATTCATCATCCAGTCGCTAAAGTCCTTGCTCCTAAAGACACGCCTCAATGTCGTTTGAGGTAACGGGTCTCGTACTTCTTCTGTTATGGTCTCTTCCTGAGTCGTTGTAGGAGACGAAACCTCATCCTGCAGCTTGCCGCAAGCTGCCGACTCAGGTCTCACTTTCCCGGCCGGGATTTCCTCGTTCTGTCGTTCTTCTTGTTCTTTCTGTCTGGGCAGTCGATAGCGATGTGTCCCTTCTTGTGGCAAATGAAGCACTTGCCCTCCTTCTTAAATCTGTCGACTTCCTCTTGAGTGAGGCGTCTAATCTCGTACAACTCCCGCGGCTTTTCTTCGGTCGCGCCATGCGATTCTTCCTCCGACTCACTGTCGATCTCCTCCGCTGCCTCTGAAAAGTCGTTGTCTTCTTTGATGGCGTTCAGTCGGCCTGTCGAACGTTGGGTCGTCTCAGTCTTGGTCTCCGCTGCCTCCGCTCGCAGAGCTGCTTGAATCGCCTCGTGTAGGGTCTTAGGGTTTTTCAGGGCAACCTCCTTATGAATCGAGGGTCTCAAACCGCGCTGGAAATCATGTACGTTATCTTCTTCATGACGGCGGTGAGGAAGCTCCAATAATTGTTCTCGAAAATAGTTTGCATACTTCAGGACCGTGGTTTTCTGTCGCGCTTTGTCCAAATTCAATCTCGCTTGTTCCGCCGGTGTTCTTCCGCAGAATTCCTGAATTAAGGATTTCTCCATCTCAGAAACTCCGGAAATTCCTCCACCGACTTCATCTCTAGTCTGCGCAACTTGGGAGCACCACCACTTCGATAGTGGGCCTTCCCGAAAGCCATATACCCAGTACACTCCTCTTTGCTCTTGAGGGTTAACGCTGTGATACCGTAGATACCCTCATGCATGTCGGAACCAGTTTCTCAGCTCGTCGATGTTAGTCGTAGCGATGCTCTTGATCTTGGCTGGTTTGACATCGTTCGGCATCATGCTTGGCATCTTTCGCGTCTTCTCCGATCTCAATTGTTCTCCTCGAAGAAAATTCTCCGTTTCTCGGCTTCTAGTCACTCGTCCTTCAAAATGTCTGAAACCGTTTCTCGGCTTCTGTTCACTCGTCCTTCAAAATGTCTTAAACCGTTATCGACGTGGTCACGCAGCTGAGATAGCTCAATCGAAAAAGTGTCAACTCGGTTACTTAGTCGTTGTAGCATCTCGGTGACGTGTACCGACATAGGCTCCATCGTGGGACTCGATCCTTCTCGCACTGCCTGTCTTCCACCATCTGTCCACGTCGGCTGTGTCGGCCCAAAAGGCGCCCCCTTTGGTCGACCATCAACTTCCTCTGGTAGTCTCTCTCCTGCTCGGTTAGACATCTTCGTCTCGTCTAGCTGTTCTGAGGCTCCGAAACCACGTGTGAGGTGCTACTTTGGTTAGGCTTAGTTGGCAACCTTAGACTAATAGTAGAACCTAATCTCTGGATCTAATTATACGGCGTAGAGAGAATTAATAAGATTGTCTTTGGAACATGGTTTCTTACAATCTGGGTGTGGCGTAAATCTGGTATGTACCGGTCTCTCCCGCTCTACCAGTAAGTCCCCGTCTTAAATATCCACACCTCAGGTGTTCTAGAAACAGCCTTAGAACCTCTAGCTTGTGCTGTCTGCTAACTAAACCAAACTATTACTAGTGATACAAATTATCTGAGATTATTTGTACCGTCTATCTAACCTTATCGCACAAGCTCTTAGAACCATCTTGAGACGAACTATCTAGAAGAGATACTGCTAGTAACTCTGTACTGTCGAGGGAAAATACGGCGATACAGTTGTACTGCCGTGATGACAATAAAAGAGTCACTGAATATCGCTATGATACAGGTACCATTTAGAGGAAATAAATAATGTCAGATACTAGCACTTAGCTAAATGGCTAGGATATGACATTTGACGACGTGGAGCGGGGCTCCGATGTAGCTAGCAGCGGAGCATGCTGCTTTGCGGAAGCTATGCGATGTCCATTTGAAACAGGCTGGTGGAGCGGCTACGATGGCGGTGTAGGCCTCAACAAGCCATGCGGAGAGTGTTGCAACAATTTACCATTCTCCCGAATTCTTTTAAGGTGAAAAGCTTCCGATCGCGGCTAGTGGGGGGCTATCGTAGAATTCTTTGCAGTAGACGATGCGTTGTGTGCAATGTCATTCTAGAAGGTCGGCGAGGGTGGGATTGGCGATGATAGTGATAGCCATGATTGGCTTGTCGGCTGCGTCGCGTCGTTGGCCGCCTTTGGCTTTTCGGATGAATATCAAAAAATTTCCCGATGGTCGATCGACGGTCCAGTCCTAAGTCAAGCAGCGGATTCCCGACTCTGCTCTGCAGAAGAGTGCGTAGTTTGCACACACGGCCATTAGCGCCCGGAATTTAGCGATGATGTGTCGCGTAATCGACGTCCAAGTAATGTGTTCGCGAAGCTGGGTTCCGGCGTCGAGGAGGGCAAGGGCCGGGGGGTCGGTAACGGTAGGCGTGAGTCGGCGGCTAGTAGTCGTTGTTGTTGCATTTCGAGTCCGCGGCGAGCGTCGGCGAGGAGTTCACCGACTGCAATTGGTTGTTGCTTGTGGTCGCTGAAGAACTTGTTTACCGCCGAGGAGTATTGTGGCAGTGAGGCAGCAACGATTGTTCCCTATAGTCCGAGCCAGGCAGTGTAGCGGACGATCGTTTGCGTGGTAGCATGTAGTGGGTGAATGTCTTCCTCGTGGCAAAACGCGGCGAACGGGCGCATTCCGCTGTCGCAGTTCGCGTACGTTGTGGGTGCGAGCGAGCTGCTAAGGAGGTTTAGCGTTGTGGTCCCGATGTGATCGGTTCCCAACAGATTGCGTAGCCGGGCTGTCATTGTAGATGTCCACGGCGCGTGAGCATCGGGTTCGCGGAGCTGGTAGCGGGTTGGTCGTGGACGTGCCGGTGGGTTGTCGGCTAGGGGCCGAAGGTCGGCGCTCGTGAGGCATGTGGATCGTAACGTGCGCCCCATTGCGCCTCTGCGTGTGTAGCCATGCCGGCCTGGTAGCCAAAAGGCCACTACGCTCCACCCGGGTCGTCAGACTCCCGCGCGCGAGCCTTGCCGTCCGGGGAAGAAAAGGTCGTGTGTAGCGGGGTAGTGGATGGTTTCGGTGGCAATGTCGTGTAGCGGTTGGAACCACGGTTTTGGGGTAGGTCGGGTGCGATGACGGTAGCTAATGCTCATGATTGGTGTAGCTTGACACATAGTGCGGGCAATGCTCCCCAAGGCGGGTTGCAGTAGTTGGCTTCGTGTTCCACGCGGCGTCCAGTAGGTGCATGCAGTCGATGTGTTCGCATTCGGGGTCGCGCCATTTGGCGTCGAAGCGTGGGAGTGGCGTGTTTTCCATTCACGCGAAACGGTCGATATAGTGTGGTCCCCACGGGGTCCGGAGGTACATGAAAGTCCGTGGGTTTAGCTGCCAATCGTCGTGGTCTAGCTCCGCCCGGTTGAGGCTGCCTGCCATGATGTTTACTGCCGAGGGAATGTACTTTGGCCGGATGTGGATGTCGTTGACTTCCAATGATACGTGCTACAGCCGTCGTAATTCCGTCATCATGACGGGGGAGCGTGTGGTTAGCTTGGACAGCGTAGCCACTACTAATGTGTTGTCTTCGTGTAGTAAGACGTTCCGCTCCCGTAGCTACGGTAGGAAAGACTCGATTGCAAGGCGCACGGCTTGTAGCTCTTTCCACGTGATGTGTTGTTGTCGGTCGTCGTTGTACCATAATCCGTGGGCTTGGAAATTGGGGATGTCGTTAAACACGGCTCCCCATTCGTAACCGTTGGAGTCCGGGTGGAGGTACGCCGTCTCGATTGGCTTGTAGATTGAGCGTCCGTTGTGATGTTCGGGTACTGTCCCACACCACTCGAGGTCCCGCTTTAGTTGGTGTGTCATGCACACTCGTTCTCCCCATTCTTGTCGCGTAACTAACACGGAATGAAGTTAATGTAGAAAGAAATGAGCTGGCGCGATGGCAAGGTAGAGAAACTGGGATTGCCGGCGAAAGGGGCTAGCTGTCTCGCGGGTAGCCAACAGGCGTCACACGCTGCGCGGCAGAGTAGTGCTGAGTCTTGCTTGGCGAGTGTTAACAACTTGTCGGTGGGGGCGCGAAACTCGCCTTCCTTCAGGTCGATCGCAAGGCCGAAAAGGTCACCCACTTTTGTTAGTGGGTTCCCACAGTCATTTCTTGGGGTTGCGTTAGGGGCTGAGTCGGTATAGCGACGCCTCGATACGGTCGCGTAAGAGTAGGGTTGCTTCACGCGAGTGGGCCATGAACATGAAGTCGTCCATGTAGGGTAGTGGTCGATTTCCGCGCCAACGGATATTGCGCAAAAATCTTTGCGAGGGTATGAGAAGTGTAGCCGTCCTTGCGTGCGGGGGCGTAGTTGTACGCCGGAGGTAGCAGGTAAACGCTTGCGTTAGCTTGCAGAAGTAAATGTTGCGAGACATGGTTTTGTGTGGTAATCAAGTTGCTACACAGCAATGTTGGTCAAGTAGCATCGTGATAGTACGGCTGTGACTCAGCACAATAAGATGATAAGCCAATCACCAATAGAGAGGATTAGGTTGCTGATGGTGGCAAGTTGCTGAGCGTTAGATATCATCTAAAGGCTCAGAATGTATGTTGGCGTGTGGTCACCACAAGGTGAGTGCGTGTCCTGTGATAGGCAAGTGCTAGGCACTTGCTGAGGGTGAGATGACATGCAGTGTCACTCACCGAGTATAAGCATTCCTTATCGCCCCCTCAACTTTGATAGGTTATGGGCCCTCTAGCTGCTAGTTGTTGGAGTCATTTGTCTTCATTGGAACCTAGACCTTGCTTCTCGAAGAGTTGTAGACCTTTGTGGTGTCGCACGATACGTGAGGTGCGGCTGGCTCACAAAGTGGCTGGCTCTTGCTTGTGTTTGTAGCTTTACTTCGATACCTGGTTGGTAGCGACTTGTTTGTGTCGCTTGGAGCCGGCCTGAACCCCCGAACGCCGACTCGTGTCACGTGAAGATCGGGTTGCTTTCCTTTGTTATAGCTTGGCGCTTTCTGGAAATTATTCGCTTCCGGAGCTTGTCACCCGCCAGTTTCTTCTCTCACTCCGGGAGTACAACTGCGTCTTCGGTCAGCCCTTTGTCGTCTCCTTTTCTGAGCCGTATTGCCCGCCTATTCAACGGTACTTGGTGCTTTTCTTGTTGGCATTTTTCCTGATTTTCTGGTGCTCTTGCGAGCGCATCCGACGTACTTGCTATGGACTCCGTGAAACTACCCGAGTTCAGTGGGGAGAGACGAGATTTTGACGTGTGGAAGAACCGTTTCCGTGCATTTGGCTTGATGCAAAAGTGGGCTCCGGCTTTGTCGTCGGATGGTGCCGCTTCCTCTCAACAAGTCGACATGTACTCCACATTGATTCTTGCGCTGCCGGAGGACGACCTTTCCATTATCGAGAATGTTAGCGAGGATGACAAGACATGCGGCCACACAGCATGGACAGCGTTAGTCAATCATTATGAGGACGATGGTATTTACCGGTGTACGGAACTATTGCAGGACTTGGAGACGCCGCAAGCGGACGGCGAGAGCGGCATTCCATACCTGAATCGGGTAGTTCGACTGCAACGACAGCTTGCCCGAGTTGGGGACGTCGTCCACGACCGGTGTATCATCATGTACTTGGTGAAGGGCCTGCGCAGCGAATACCACTCCATCACCGATACGTTGGACGTACATGACCTCAGCATGGATACCGTCAAGCGTGATCTTCGTCAAAAGGGCATGCGCATCGAGAGTCGTGCGCAATCACATACAACGGAGCCTCCAACGCCTACGGCTTTTGCAGCGTCTCGTGATGACTCAACGACTGAACTTTTGAAGCGGCAAGTCTCCGAGCTCCAAGACCAATTGAAATCTCTTCAAGGAGCTGCGACTATTTGTCGTACCTCATATGGCAGAGGCGAAGCGAGAATTTTCGTGGTGTTTGCTATGGCTGTGGTAAGAAGGGCCATCGCAGGTCCGAGTGCCCCGTCAACAACACCGGAGGTAACTCTGCGCAAGTGGACTCCCCGGTTGCTTTTCCGGCGGTCATGGACGTGACAGCCACCCCTGCGAGGCCATTCTCCGAGGCTCGACAATTGTTCGAGCGCGATGGGGAAACGTGAATGTGGTTGGCCGACAGCGGCGCCAGCCATCACATGACTAGTGTGCGCCGTGACTTCTGTGAGTATCGAGCGCTCACCGACCGGCTTTGGGTGAAGGGTATCAGCGCCCGCGCTGTTGGAGTGGGCTCGGTCCGCATCATTGTGAAGGCTGAAGATGGAGAGGAGATTCTTGCCACGCTCAAGAATGTGCTCCACGTTCCTGAGCTATCCCGTCGTGCGTCGTGGTCTCACCATCGGCTTTTCAGCCTCACCCAAGCTCGGCGACAATATCATTATGTGGTGTTACCTGATCGCGTGGACCACCTTCGTCTTCATGCCGGTCATGGTGGTGGCGTGGTGGTTTCGTTGGAGCGCGCGCATTTGTTGGTGTGGTTGCAGGCGCGGGTTGCTTCGTCGAATCCTACCGCTTCGGTCGCCACTGCGCCATTGGAAAATCTGTTGTGGCATTCCCGACTCGGTCACCTTGGCGAGTCGCAATTGGACGGGCTCTTGGCCACTCAGGTGGAGGGTGTGGCGTTTTCTGCGTCGGAGAAATTGGGATTCTGTGAGACGTGTGATGTGTGTAAGTCACACGTCCGCCGTATCTCTCGTGAGCCGGCTGACCGGAACGTTGGTGTCTTTGAGGTCCTCGGCTTAGACTTCTGCGGTTCTATGAGTGTTCCATCCTTGGGAGGACGGCGGTACAGCTTGTGTGCGGTTGATTTCCGGAGCCGTTTCATGCTGCATGATGCGGTCCGCTCCAAGGATGAGGCTCCCGAGTGTAATCATTCCTTATCGCCCCCTCAGCTTTGATAGTAAAAGGCGGACCCGGACCAACCTTTGTCTTGCTGCAGCTACACCTGCGGCCTTGCGTTTGTCGGTTGCCGCCTTCTTGGCATTGGCGTCCTATCCGGGTGGCTTATGTGGCGTTGCCTTCGCGAACGCTGCTCCAGCAACTGCCTTGCTGGCGGCATGCATGCTAACCTCGCGCGTTCTATCGACGAAGCATGGCGTAGCTCGTCAAGTGAACCGGAGGCCGTGGTAGGGCGTGGGCGGCAGATACGCTCGTGGGCGAGTTCGGCGAGCCCTCGGTCCGAATCCGAGCTCGTTTGTCCGCCCTTGGTGAGGAAGCCCAATATAGTACGGGCGGCCTCCGTCGCCGCGTAGGTGCGATGACCCGCTCTTATGAGGGCAACGGCTGCTATCTGCTCCGTCGATAAAGGAGGACCGGATGATAGCGCGTCCAAACCTTCGCTTATTGCCGCGCTGGCGCAACTGTCGAAGAAGGCATAGCAGCCTATGTGGAGGTACTCGTCTTACCCCGCTTGGGTTCTCTTGTTAAGGTAACGCGCCGTGTGAGGTGCTACTTTGGTTAGGCTAAGTTGGCAACCTTAGACTAATAGTAGAACCTAATCTCTGGATCTAATTATACAGCGTAGAGAGAATTAGTAAGATTGTCTTAGGAACAGGGTTTCTTACAATCTGGGTGTGGCGTGATTCTATTCTGTACCGGTCTCTCACCTCTACCAGTAAGTCCCCGTCTTAAATATCCACACCTCAGGTGTTCTAGAAACAGCCTTAGAACCTGTAGCTTGTGCTGTCTGCTAACTAAACCAAACTATTACTAGTGATACAAATTATCTGAGATTATCTGTACCGTCTATCTAACCGTATCGCACAAGCTCGTAGAACTATCTTGAGACGAACTATCTAGAAGAGATACTGCTAGTAACTCTGTACTGTCGAGGGAAAATACGGCGATACAGTTGTACTGCCGTGATGACAATAAAAGAGTCACTGAATATCGCTAAGATACAGGTACCATTCAGAGGAAATAAATAATGTCACATACTAGCACTTAGCTAAATGGCTAGGTTATGACACTCTCCCCTCTTTAAGCACCAGCGTCCTCGCTGTGCAGTACTCAGGGTCTTGGTTTCTTGGGGGTTCTTGCAGGCCAGCGATTGCGAAATCTGACAAAGTCAGGGGTGCCAGAAAATTCTCGATAAACATCCGTTCGAAGAAATTCGGAAAAGATGCGTAAGTGGTTGACTCCTCGCATGGGTTCCCAAGTGTCCTCGCTAGGTACGTTGAACGGTGATGCCCAGCGGACCTTAAACAAAAGTCCCGTGCCATTGGAGTTAAAAGCCACGTCGAGTATTTTGTCGACTTCAAATCGCTTCGCATCGTGCACAATCGGAATTGGCTGCGCACTGTTGGCATGTTCTGCTTCTGAATTCCATTTTTCCAGTAGACTGGCATGTACAACATCGTGAATCCGTACTCCAGGGGGTAGCTTAAGCCGAAATGCAACCGGGGAAACTTCCTCCGTAATGAGAAACGGTCCAATGTAGCGGTCGCGTAGTTTAGAACATGGCTGTTGTACAAACCGTAGATTTGTCGCCTTGAGCTTAACCTTGTCGCCAACTGTAAAAGGTACTGGTAACCGGTGCCGATTTGCAGCGTCTTGCATGTGTGCCTGGGCTGCTTTGACGCAATCGTGGGCAAATCTGTGCATCTCGACCAGAATCTTCACTTGCTCCTAAGGTGTTGAACCCAGTCGTCGTGCAAGGGGTGCACATAGCATCGTATGACTTGCTCCCATGTCTGGTTTACTCGTTCAGTTTGGCCATCTGTCTGGGGGTGATAGCTCGTAGAGATATTAAGCTTGGTGCCAACAGCCCTAAATAGGGTTTGCCAGAAGTCGCTCATAAACCGGGGATCTCGATCGGATATTAATTTCCGTGGTAAGCCAAAATGCCGAAAAACAGCGCGGTGCATAATTTTTGCTAATTGTTCCGCTGTAATCGTTTTCGTAATTGGCTCGACAATCGTCCGTTTCGTAAGCATACAGACGAATACCACCACAGCATCATACCCATCGCACTCAGGAAGGTCCGTAATCAGGTCAAGCGATACATGCTCAAAGGGCCTGGTCGGTACCTCATGCGATTGAAGGAGTCCATAAGGCTTGTGTCGCGCTGCCTTGTTGCGTTGACAGGTAACACAGCTGCGTACATAGTGTTGTACTGTCCGCTTCATGTTAGGCCACCAAAACGTCCGGGTTACTGCTGCCAATAGTCGAATAATACCAGGGTGTCCCGCGGTCGGTGCGTCGTGTAGTTCGTACAATACTCTTGATCGCAATGTAGAGACGTTCGGAACATACAGTCTTGTTCCGTAGGCGTACAAGAGTCCATTAGATTGACGTACCAGCCAGGTAGGCAGAGATTTCCGGGTAAGCAGATATTTGTCCGAATCGTAAGCGCTTTTGATTTCCGCATGAAGTCCAGAGTCAGGATGTAACCGGGATTCCAGGGAAAAAATCTGCGCGTGTAACTCGCATTCTGCTTCGTCGTTGGTCCAATCGCGTAACAGTTGCAGCTTCTGTAATGAGTCCTTCAGGTCAGGTCGGCGAGACAGAGCGTCTGCCTGGTTGACTGCTCCCTTCTTGTATACGATGTCCATCTGTCGCTGGTAAGGTGCTAGAACTTGAAGCCATCGCACCTGTCGAGTAGACAAATCGCGCTGCCGAAAGAAGTGTCGCAACGTGTCGTGGTCCGTAATTACTGTAAATCCCGCCGCGCCATCTAAGTAGCAACGGAACTTCAGTAGAGCGTCGCGAACTGCCAGTAGCTCTTGTTCGTGGACAGGATAGTGTACCTCATGCTTGTTCATCCTTCGAGCATGGTACGCAACAGGTTGTAATCCAATACCTTGGTCTTGTAACAACACAGCTCCTACTGCAAATCCAGAAGCATCTGTGTACAGTGTGTACCTTGCATTAGGAGAAGTGTCAGGAATTACCAGTACTGGTGCACGTACCATCGCGTCTTTAATTTGCTCGAATGCTGACTCGGCTTGAGGAGTCCAGCGAAATTCCGGTGTCTTCTTGGTCAGGTCCGTTAATGGGGTTGCTAGGGTTGCGAATTGGTTGATAAACCTCCGGTAATATCCAGCAAGTCCCAGAAATCCACGTACTTCAGTCACAGATTTCGGTCGGGGCCAATTCTGTACTGCCTCAACCTTGTCGGGGTCCATTCGGATCTGTCCAGCTTCCACCACATGCCCAAGAAAATTGACGCTCGATCGTCCGAAGTAACACTTAGAGAGTTTGATATGCAACTGGTGTCGCTGCAGCTCTCGTAACACGAGTCGAATATGCTCGAGGTGTTCGTCGGCCGTCTTACTGTAGATCAACACGTCGTCCAAATATACCACGCAGAACTTGCCAAGATACGGGGCCAAAACTCGATTCATCATCGCTTGGAATCCAGCTGGGGCATTACAAAGTCCAAAGGGTAGAACGCAGTATTCGAACAATCCGTAATGAGTTCGGAATGCTGTCTTATGTATGTCGCGCTCCTTGACTCGAACTTGATGATAGCCTTTATACAGGTCCAGCGTGCTGAAATAGTGAGCCCCATATAGCGAGTCGAGTAACTCATCAATCCGGGGTAACGGTGTTCGGTCTTTCCTCGTGAGGTCGTTGAGTTTCCGGTAGTCTACGCACATACGCATGGTACCATCCTTCTTGCGTACAAATAAAATCGGGGCACCGTACGGAGATTTAGACGGACGAATCCAGCCTTTTGCGAGTAAGTCTTGCAACTGTACTTGAACCTCCCGGAGTTCTGCTGGTGACATACGGTACGTTCGCTCCTTGGGTGGTTCATCGCACTCCAAATTAATTTCAAAGTCACACTCGCGAGTTGGCGGTAGACCGTCAGGCTCCTTGATAATGTCCGTAAACTCATTCAGGGAATCTCGTAACGAAGTCGTCCACTCAGGTTGTTGATCAGTGTTGATGTCGTCGACCGCGTCCTGTACTTCTCGTAGTCCAATCACGAAGAGGTCTGCTGGTTGTTGTCTAAGCAGCTTTGCCATCGCATCCGCCTCCAAGTGATGTACTGTCACAGGTACGGTGTACTCGTCGCCAGACACCATAGCTTCGCCAGTTTTACGGTCGCGAATCGTTTTAGTAGACCAATCTATATCCGGGTTGACGGCTTGTAACCAAGGTTGACCGAGGATGATGTCGAATTTATCCAGTTCTGTCGTAATTGCGTCCAGACGTATGTCCAGGGTCCCTACTGTGAGCACTTCATTCCGTAGTCGCTGGCGAGTCGTAGTTGTACTACCATCTGCCAATTTTATCCGGTATTTCTCTCCAGTAACCGTCGGGATGTGATGCTCCCGTACCCACTCAGCCTTGCAGAAATTTTCCGAAGCGCCAGAGTCAACCAAAATACGGCATCGATGTCCGCGTAAGGTGCCTCCCAACACTAACAGACTTGTTCCAGACTGGGTTGTGGATACATGTAGCGTCGCAAGAACACTGTCTTCTAGTCGGACGTTCTTGTTCATCCACCCGTCGATCGGTTTCCCAAAAGTCTCGTAACGAAGAGGGAACTGCTGTTCTCCACAGACTAGATAACCCGTACGCCGTGCCGAAATTAATTCCTTCCAGGTAGCCCATACTGCCGAAGAAGTTGACGTAGCGTCCGGTATCGATCCGGGTCGAACGCGAGCGATATACACGTAGTGCTTATTTTGTCCGGAAGACTCCGTCCCTAAAAGGCGTAAATTTGTTTCGCTCACCTTAAATCCAGTTGTCTCCGTAAGAGCTCGCACTGCTGTGTATTCCGGGGTCGCGTCTTCAATCTCCTGTTTGCCACCAGGAAACCAGACCATGCCAGTGTCCTCTTTCGCTAGTAACACTCGTCGGCCATCGGTAACAAGAGTCGTCGAGTGAGTCCAGTAGGTCTTCGGGGGATTCTGTAGATTCTGAGGCAGAAATCGAACTCGATCGGTGTCGTCGACGTAGACTTGCGTCGTCCATCTTGTCGGTCCAACATCTTGCCTTCTTCCTTCTATTCCATCGTTCGTGGGGCAGGTAAACACATGTTCTTTCGCCGCCAGCTCGTCGACAAGTCGGAAATTTCGCAGCAGCTTGAACCATGGTTTTGCTCTCCATTTTTGAACCACTATAACCACTCGCGAATGGGGATGAAGCAGTTTACTCCGCAAATAATGGCCCAAAAAATCTTCCAATTCATTAAATGGCGCATTTAGCCAAATTCTCCGGTACTTTTGTAAATCTCTCTCCTGAAATGGGCGCGCCGGACAGCAAAAATCCTCCGCCACTTGAGAATTAAGGCCGTCATTATCGCTAGCTCCATCTAAGTCGAAAGGTCCGTAGGTCTGAGAGTACTTCAGGAAATACTCCTTATTCATCATCCAGTCGCTAAAGTCCTTG
Organism: Tetraselmis chui; assembly: GCA_026401115.1. Lineage (NCBI taxonomy): Eukaryota > Viridiplantae > Chlorophyta > Chlorodendrophyceae > Chlorodendrales > Chlorodendraceae > Tetraselmis > Tetraselmis chui. The sequence goes on from JAPMLY010001319.1 coordinate 17,346, forward strand.
CTCCTAAAGACACGCCTCAATGTCGTTTGAGGTAACGGGTCTCGTACTTCTTCTCTTCTGGTCTCTTCCTGAGTCGCTGTAGGAGACGAAACCTCATCCTGCAGCTTGCCGCGAGCTGCCGACTCAGGTCTCACTTTCCCGGCCGGGATTTCCTCGTTCTGTCATTCTTCTTGTTCTTTCTGTCTGGGCAGTCGATAGCGATGTGTCCCTTCTTGTGGCAAATGAAGCACTTGCCCTCCTTCTTAAATCTGTCGACCTCCTCTTGAGTGAGGCGTCTAATCTCGTACAGCTCCCGCGGCTTTTCTTCGGTCGCGCCATGCGAATCTTCCTCCGACTCACTGTCGATCTCCTCCACTGCCTCTGAAAAGTCGTTGTCTTCTTTGATGGCGTTCAGTCGGCCTGTCGAGCGTTGGGTCGTCTCAATCTTGGTCTCCGCTGCCTCCGCTCGCAGAGCTGCTTGAATCGCCTCGTGCAGGGTCTTAGGGTTTTTCAGGGCAACCTCCTTATGAATCGAGGGTCTCAAACCGCGCTGGAAATCATGTACGTTATCTTCTTCGTGACGGTGAGGAAGCTCCAATAATTGTTCTCGAAAATAGTTCGCGTACTTCAGGACCGTGGTTTTCTGGCTGGCTTTGTCCAAATTCAATCTCGCTTGTTCCGCCGGTGTTCTTCCGCAGAATTCCTGAATTAAGGATTTCTCCATCTCAGAAACTCCGGAAATTCCTCCACCGACTTCATCTCCAGTCTGCGCAACTTGGGAGCACCACCACTTCGATAGTGGGCCTTCCCGAAAGCCATATACCCAGTACACTCCTCTTTGCTCTTCAGGGTTAACGCTGTGATACCGTAGATACCCTCGTGCATGTCGGAACCAGTTTCTCAGCTCGTCGATGTTAGTCGTAGCGATGCTCTTGATCTTGGCTGGTTTGACATCGTTCGGCATCATGCTTGGCATCTTTCGCGTCCTCTCCGATGTCAATTGTTCTCCTCGAAGAAAATTCTCCGTTTCTCGGCTTCTGTTCACTCGTCCTTCAAAATGTCTGAAACCGTTGTCGACGTGGTCACGCAGTTGAGATAGCTCAGTCGAAAAAGTGTCAACTCGGTTACTTAGTCGTTGTAGCATCTCGGTGACGTGTACCGACATAGGCTCCATCGTGGGACTCGATCCTTCTCGCACTGTCTGTCTTCTACCATCTGTCGACGTCGGCTGTGTCGGCCCAGAAGGCGCCCCCTCTGGTCGACCATCAACTTCCTCTAGTAGTCTCTCTCCTGCTCGGTTAGACATCTTCGTCTCGTCTAGCTGTTCTGAGGCTCCGAAACCACGTGTGAGGTGCTACTTTGGTTAGGCTAAGTTGGCAACCTTAGACTAATAGTAGAACCTAATCTCTGGATCTAATTATACAGCGTAGAGAGAATTAGTAAGATTGTCTTAGGAACAGGGTTTCTTACAATCTGGGTGTGGTGTGATTCTATTCTGTACCGGTCTCTCACCTCTACCAGTAAGTCCCCGTCTTAAATATCCACACCTCAGGTGTTCTAGAAACAGCCTTAGAACCTGTAGCTTGTGCTGTCTGCTAACTAAACCAAACTATTACTAGTGATACAGGTTAACTCAGGTTACATGTACCGTCTATCTAACCGTATCACACAAGCTCTTAGAACTATCTAGAAGAGAACTATCTAGAAGAGATACTGCTAGTAACTCTGTACTGTCGAGGGAAAATACGGCGATACAGTTGTACTGCCGTGATGACAATAAAAGAGTCACTGAATATCGCTAAGATACAGGTACCATTCAGAGGAAATAAATAATGTCAGATACTAGCACTTAGCTAAATGGCTAGGATATGACACGCCGTGTCGTCCGCCGGCGTCCACAAGCGGGGCTCGTCAATGTCGCGTGGGGGCATATTACGCCGGCATGAACGACTTTTCCGTACGCGGAGAATTCGACGAATTCGGGCCCGAGAAGCTCGGAGTCGTCGTTTTGTAGGTCTATAGTTGGCTCTCGGACCGCCTTACCACCCTCTGTCGCAGTGGTCGTGTCAACGGAAATGTACTTTTGTTGATTCATGGGCACAACTTAGCTTGTGAAACGCTAAAGATGTGCGAGTAAGGCGTTGTTAGACGCTTGAATCGGCTCAGAAGTCCGGAGTTCGAGGGCCGAGACTGTGATTTGAATATGTTCGGTAGTACGTTGTTCACTGGCTGAGGGTAGAGCGTCGACTCAAAGAGCGGAGGTAAGTTGCTTAGACTATATATATGTTGTTAAGCGGCAACTTAGAACGTGGGGAAGTGTCTCGTGACGCTCGAGTGCGCATGAGACGATGTAAAATGACACCATGCTCGACAACGAGACTCGATACTTCAATTACGCGAGCTAGATGGGCGAGCTCAAAGCATAGTGCTTGTGCTCGGGGTGCACCGGCTTAAGGGTGGCCGCTAGCTAGTGTTGTTGGCGGCGGGGCTCGGGGCGTTATTGCGCGAGGCGTTTCCCCAGTCATCGAGGGTTACCTCGAGGTCTGGGTAAGACGCGCCGCTTTCAAAGTAACGCTTAACCGCTAGGATGTGAGTTTTGTTACATGTGTGAATATGTGTTGCAAGCCTCTACATTTAAAACAATCTGGCCGTATATTCGGTGTCATCGTCACCATGTCAGTTTTTGTCCCCATTGGCCAGTGTGTCCCCCCCCCCAACACTCACTGTCACTATCACACACAACCCCTCTTACGCACAAAGACACGAATCGTCATAATCGTCCACACACACACAGTCACTCAACATCTCACACACATGAACACCGCAAACAACTACACACACTTCCGCACGTTCTTTTTTCTTATTCACGCATGTAAGCACACGGTTAACGCATATACTATTACTGATAAGCACAACAATATATATATATATACTCTCTTAATTTGATACACCCGCATACTCTCTCGATCTCTTCCTCTTCCCCTTTCTCCCCCCTCTGACATCTAGACTCCCCCTCCCTGCCTCTTTCTCTCCGTCTGTGTCCCTCTTTGATATTCACACAGGCTCTCCCTTTCCCTCTATTACACACACGCACACACTCCCTCACTAGTTCGCAGTCTGTACCCCCCCTTTTCCATTTTACACATATACACACTATTGAAAGTGCACATTCACGGTATTCGTATATCACCTACTGTTGCACAAACGCACGCTTCCAAACACACATACGTGCATTTGCTCATACGTCGTTGAGGCACAACGTTGCATGGTTCGATGACGTTATTTAACGCACAAAAGTATGCAAGCGCGCCCGAACTCGGAGACGCGCAAACTAATGCATTCTGCCCCATAGTTATCGTGTTAAGCATTGTTACCATACTTGGTGGAGCGCCGTTATATTCGATTTCTTACAGGCCTCGCTTTACAGTTTTGCTATTGGTATCGCCAGCGACAACATATAATCCTCGCTCGCCGCGTTGATACCATATTGACGTAGTTGGTCGATGTGCTAGGAGTGCTTATTGAAATTACAGACTGAGGAATGTTGTGTGTGTGATGCAGATAGAGGCTGAGAGTGTTGAATCTATAGGAAAAAAAAGGAATGAATCAAAGAAGATGATGACTGACGTTGAGATGGCTGACTGCATGAGAGCATTTGATTTCTCACATGTAGCAAGAATGTAACTAGTATTTAGTTATGATAGCAAAGCCCTTGTGGGGCTCTGCCGTTGCCAGAGAAACTGAGGAGGGTTTCCGTCGAAACTCTCAAATATAGAACTAAGCGTTCCCTTGGGATGACTCATGTCAGCTCACATTGAATGTGAACAGCCCTGTAACAATATACTAGCTAGAAGATTTCTGCAGCACGAGTCCAATTCATTAACTGGCATGCACTCAATGACACCCTTTATTCAAGTACTTCAAAACGCCCTCCTCGATGAATGATAAACTGACACTCAAGGTCAGAAAATCATTAAGGGGGCAGCGCATGACGACGAAACATGCCCATGTCAATGCATGAAGTCAATGGGACATAGTAGCAGATCTTGGATACACTTGTACGGTGCGCATGCCGAACAAATTGAAGGCGGGTATCCAAGTACATGTCTTTATTTCATTGTTTATTCATCGTCTTTCTGCTGCTCGTCATGGCACTCTGGGTTCCTATCTCCGCGACGCTTTGCAGGAGGGCAGTGCTGACGCTGTGGCATGCCTTCCTGTTCCTCGGGCTTGGGATTTTTTCTCTTTTCTTCTTTTTGCTTTGTGGCATCCACTGCTTTTTTCTTGTAAGAAATTATTTTTATTCAATAGAATCACAGGATCTGTCAGCAACATGACAGTCTACACGTACACTCTTCCCATAAAGTCCGTTACTAGTGAAATAGGGCCTTTCGCGTAGGGCGGGTTTTTACCATGTAGGGTTTCTAGGGTTTAACTGTACTTTAGCTCGTTGAAAAGGCGGGCCGAAACTTGTGTTAACGGTAAGGCTAAGGGGGAAGCGGGGCACAAATGGGGCCCGTCACGGCTACGATATGACGTATTAGGGTTTGCGGCCCAACCCCGATTTCGGTGTATACCCTGATTCGGGCGCCCCGGAATTCGGATTTGCCACGCTTTGGCTCGTGAAAAATCCCGAAATGGGCGACACAACATGCGGTTTTTATGATCCCAGCATGTTGTCCGCAAACATGGGAGCACGTGGGTGTGATGGCATGTGCCGTTAATATGCTTGACGTGGGTGGGCTCGGGGCCGGAAGACCACAGCTTGGGAGGCTTAAAAAAGCCTAACTTCGCCGTACAATGTCCGATTCGAGCAAACTAAGTTGCAAGTGGGAGCCCTTCCCCCAAGTAAATATAAGATTTCAACTTAATTTACGCCTACCGGCCGGTTTTCGCGTCAAATCCGCCGTCCGATGTCATCCAAGCCCTTGTACAGCCAAATAAAGCTTTTAGGGTTTCAAAATCTGCCACATTCGCGCGGGGCTAGCAACCCCTAGACATGTGGTACCCGCATACCCGCTCCGCTAATACGCTCAACAATCAGCGCTCTATATTTCTTCTATTCACGGCGTTGCCCATTTCATGCCCCATGATGGCATGGTGCCGTGCCCTTTGCCGCCGGCCAGATGAAGGCCCGTGCTAGGGTACTTTGAAAGCTCCCCGCCATTTTTCACGCCCGGCGATGCGCAAGTTTCTAAGGCCAACGATCCGCGCGCCAGGGTGCTTACACTCCAAGTCAACTGCCCCTCAAGCCTAATAGGCCCCCAGCCCGTGCTCCTTGGTGGTATTTCCGGGCACGTGGCAAGAAAAACCAGTGCACACGACATGCCATTCTCGGTGTCGCCGCTTTGTAGACGGCCGGGCGCAACACAGTCGGCGGATATTAGTGCAATTGTGCAAACATGCTGAGAACCCAGTGTCGAGTAGTCTCCCGGCTTGTCGCGACACTACGTGTGCCGAGCCACGCAGAGAGGCGTGCATAACCTGCACATGCACGAATTTCGGCCCGCAAAATATGGGCCGAAAATCCAACGTGGGTGCCCACAATAATTGGGGCGTGCCGGTAAAGGTGCTCACGTCAGTGAACAACGCGCCGTGGTGTGCTGTTCGCAAATCATTATTCTACCCCCCAATCGAGTTGCATGGCCATCGCGGCAGTGCGTGGCGTGTAATTAAGTACGTGCCGCTAGTAACGGACTTTAAGGGAAGAGTGTACACTCGCTATCGATACCGGTACAGGTACTCGTAAAGGCCGTTCCAATGAAAATAACATACGGATTATAGGGTACTCTGGAGATGCGGTGCTACATTATATCTAACGGCGCTTAGGCCCTGACAGCAAGTCGAAGAAGGATCGCAGGGAATCGCACCCGCATGAAAGCATCGGGCGCCCTGTTTGAAATAATAATAACAATCGGCTTTTTTTATTAGGGTTTCAACTTTCTTCCTTCAGTTGTCACGTGCGGGGACCAATACGACCTCATCTATTTTGCTTCGTCTGTCACATCACGCGCTCACAGCATCGCTGTCGCCAGTCCAGCTAACGCCTCGTACACTGTGTCCTGTCACGCAGTAAATCGTGCAACAGACCGAATCCTTTGCCAGCAGCGTAGATTCCCCAAGTCCTACCCACCGTATCGTCCGTGAAATCCGCGATATGTCGCCGTCGGCAATCATGAGCGGCCGTGCTTGCGTGTGCTCCGCATTTTATTCCGGTACCTTATCTCGCCCGCAGCGCGTAACAAACCCGTCAACTGCGCTGCGTGTGGCGCCTCTGCGGCTGCCGGCACGTCGCAGCCCCGCCCTAACCCGGAAGACGCAGCGTCTGCATGGGGAGACACACTGCGAGGCGGGCGCACCGGCCGAAGGGGAGATGACGGAGCACCACCTCGTGGCCAAGCTGTCTGGAGAGGAGCTGGAGGTGGCAATCCAGGAACGAACCCGGCCGCTCGTTATTGGTAAGCACCCCGCCTCGACTGCGTGCCCCTTTTCTGCCCCTCGTTTCTATTTGTGAACAGGTGTGTGTGGTGTACAGACTTCTATGCCACCTGGTGCGGCCCGTGCGTGCTGATGGCGAAGGAGCTCGAGAAGGTGGCGGAGGAGCTGGGGGAGAAGGTGCGCGTGGTGAAGGTGGACACGGAGGAGAACCCACTGCTGAGTAATCAGCTTCAGATCCAGGGGCTTCCAACCCTTGTGTTTGTCAGCACTGATACCTCCAAGCCAGCGCTGCGCACCGAGGGGCTGCTTCCCGCTGCCACCATCAAAGAGATCATTGAGAAGGAGCTGTGAGCAGGAGCGGAATTGAGACAGAGCCCGCCGCCTTTGCGAGCCATGTCTGCACCCCACTGTGCCCCAGTCAGTAGGCGACCTCCCCAATATCTGCACTGTACCCCACCTTTTTCCTCTATACTGGTACTATGGCAGTGGCTGGTCGGGCTGTCTGCTGTCACTTGGGTTGTGAGCCTATGCAAAGGCGTGGGTGATGGGCACGGCGCACCTAGATGCGTTTGGAAATGCAAATGAGGGGTTTTAAAAGAATGTTTAAAAAAATTGAAATACAAATTGTGCAGAAATTGCTCAGTTATGCGCGTACTGCGGATGTCAACTCCCTTTCATGCGTGAATGTGTCTACCTTGCATGCTGCGTAATCTCGTGCTCCTTTCTGATCATCGCCCATTGAGAACATTGTTGGCGGTGAGCAGCCAAGCAAGCATGCTGCAGCATAGCGTTATAATGTATCCACGACAAGGGGTGTGGAGGGGAAGGCGTGCCTATTGTGAAGACAATCATGATATTCACTGTGTGTGTGTGTGTGTGTGTGCGTGTGTGTGTGTGTGTGTGTGTGTGTGTGTGTGTGTGTGTGTGTGTGTGTGTGCGTGGAATTGGGACATGCAAGCACACAAACCCGTGAAACCGGTTGCTGTGTCTAGGCCCTCTCATCTTAGCCATCTAGGAAGCTTACAAGCCGGGGCTTGACCGTTAAACGTGTGAGTCCAACCTCTCCAAAGTGTGTTGGTGGTTTTTCGCTTCCCCCCCCCCCCCACGGGGAGTTTGTCACGCGTGTCGGCGGCGGTGATCCGGCCAGGTCAGGTCCTGAAGTAGGATGAGGAACGGCGTGATGTCGTACGGGATTTGAGGCGGTAATTGAGAAGGAGGTGGTGCAGCCATTGAATAGTGTGCAAGTAGAGTTGTGAGAGGATGAGTGTGATGTCGAGGCGTGTTTCAGAGATGAGTTTATCATGATAGTATGTGCGGAATGTGAGGAGGGAGGTGAGGCTGGTGATGGTGGATGTGTGGGGGGTTCCGGTGCGACTCATGGCGGTGGGGAGGATGTCTATCTCGGTACCCGGCCAGTGGCGACGAAGGGCGTTGGCAAGAGGGGTGTATTTATCTCGGATAAGTTGCGCGGTGTGAGGGAAGTTAATGCATGTGCTATATTTCCATTTATTTTTTAATAGAGGAGAAGCGACGTCGGGGGTTCGAGTGGCCGACGAACTTGGGTTCTAGAAGGCAGATTAAGTCGGGTTTATGAGCGGGGGATCTTAACGAGGGGGGTTAGTAGGTCTTCATGGAAGACAACGGGACATAATGTGAGGGAGTAAGGGGAGTTGTCTCGTCGGTAACAACTAAACGGGTAGGCATGTCAGAAGGGTAAGGAGGGTGGCAGTTAATTAAAGGGGGTGTGGATGATAGCGGGGGAAGTAAAGGATTTGATGGTTTGTTACCAAAGTCGGCGGTGATGGTTTCCCATCGTCCGCCATTGTGGTGTTCCATGAGGGAGAGGAGTAGTTGTAGGGCATTGTTGTGGCGATCATGTCTAAGGCCCGACATCGTGGGGCGGCTACTTACCATGTGTCCGTTGTTGGGGAATTGCCCACGCATGGTGCAGCGGAGGGTGAGGTTGTGCGAAAGATTGCGGGTGTTCCGTACCCCCTTCATGAATTCATGCTTGTGGGTGACTTGGGTATTGGTGTGGGAGGTGAGCGCCGCGGCGGCGGCCCCGGAGTGGGGTGCGCTCGCATGTCCGTTGGAACCTACCTCTACCTCCACGCGGTCGGCGCTGGTAACCATGTAGCAGTGCCATGCTTGGCACGGCAAGGGGCTAAACGAGTTACCGGCAGCTGCGATCCGCGGGATCCGCGGGAAGCCTTGCACTGATACAATATCCAACAGATATTGCAAATATCAACATTGAGTGATATTAGAGGATATAATATCCGTACACCATCACTAAGATCTCCCGCTCGGCCCGTCCGATATATTTTTTCGCGACTAGATACTCACACATATTATCCGACCAGGGGGCGGGGGCGGTGTCTGCGAAATATGTGTTGGCAAAAGGGGGTACGGACGGATCAAAGGTGGGACGCGGGTGTTGGAGCTAGCGGCGGGCAGCCGGGAAGCAACGCCGTGGCAAGGCGCTCGCTAGCCGTCGTCCATCCCTTTGAGATTCGAGTCTCCTTGGGAGTGAGCATGAACTTGACGGTACTGTTACCGCCATTGGAGAGGTTGGGATTAGTGTATTCATGGCGTATATCCTACGATCAAAAAGGTACTCTATAAGGCATGATCACAAAGCGCCCAAAGACTGCAACCGTTACCTCGGAGATTGTTGTAAACCATTTTCATTTTTCAATTTGACGGAAGTGTATCTTGTGTGGAACGAGAAATCCGCCCCGTCTAAGCCGGCGCGAACAAGGAGAGCGCCGTGTTTGTTGGTGCACGAGAGGGGTGTATAAGTGTACTTGATGTTGTATTTGTGTCCATGTGTTTTGAGGTTGTGTATCTATTGGGAGTGGGTTCGTTCTATACCTTAGGAATGAGTGTGGAGGGCCATGTCCAAGTGCCAATAGACGCTTTTGAACCCGTAGTGTAGTTCGTATCGGGGGTCGTGTCCGTTTGCGACTTGGTTTGCTAGCGAATCGGCGTGGTCGTTACTGGGAGAGTGGTTGTGTGCTTTGATTTTGCCTAGGTGAGTTTAGATGCCTAGTGTGCAGTGGGTGTGGAGGGTGTGTGCGACTGGGTCTTGGGTTCGGCGATGGATGCGGTGTAATTGTGCAATGGGACAGCGCATGAATCCATGGATAAGGCGTAGCGAGCACGCGTTGTGAATGAGAAGGTGGGTATTATCAATTTGGAGGCCGATGTCGATGTCCATAAGTTCCGCGAAAATTCCGCATGGTTAATGGTATGGGAGGGGAGTGAAAGTCACTATGATTTTGACGTGAGTATCCATGGTAGGGTAGGTTGCGGCCGCTCCAAGCGGAAAGGAGCCTCAGTTTTTAGAGGCGTGAGTGTAGACGAAGTTCTGCCAATTCCAAGCAAGAACACATTTCGTGGGGGTAAAGGCTCGTGTCGTGCGTTCCGGGGGAGGGTAAGTCGTGGGATGAGTGGGGTTGGGGGGGAGGTAGTAGATGCCTTCCGAGTGTGTTGTGTATGCGGCGAGGGAGTCGGGGTTCGTGGGTGAGGCTGGGATTGGGGAGGTGTGTGTCGTATATGGATTCCAAAGTGTTGTGGAGGGCGGTCATGGCCATGTGTGGGAGTAGAGAGGACAAAGCGAGGTGATTAGCGGCGAGGTAGATGCCTGCCATCCAGCGTTTGGCGGTGGTGGGGGTGCCGGTGTGCTGGTCGGGAGAAAGGAAATTGTTTTCGTTGTTGGGGAGGGTGTAGAGGTGGTGTGTGTACGGTGAACTAATGTATTTTGAATGGCGATACATCATGTGTTCCCATCAGGGGAGGATGCGCATAGTGGCGCTAGGGGAGTGGGAGGAGGTGGAGTGGGCACACGTGATGGCGTGTTCCATGCCGTCGCGCATACATTCGTGGTCATATTCCGGGTTTGCGATGGTAGTCTCGCGCCATGTGTGTGGGCGTTGCTAGCACTGGATGAGAAAATAGGGTGACGTCTTCTAGACATAGTGAGTGGCAGGTGTGAGCGTGTAAGAATTTGTTGATGGGGTCGGTTAATAGTTCGGTTTGTGTGTGGAAAGTGCTCCGGAGGGCAGAGAGGAGGACTTCCCTACTGGCCCAACGGTTACGTGTGGTGATGGTGGGGGTGGGTGAGTGTATTTCCGAACATTTACCGAGTCTTGTGATGAGGCGGTAGCGACCTCTTCTACAAGACTTAGTTGAGGAATGGATTAGGGAATATGATTTGTTATGGAGTGAGAGGGAGGGAAGTTGGAGGGCAAGTGGAGGGACAAAAAGGTAGAGAGAGAAGAGAGGGAGGGGGAGAGAGGAAATGTGAAAATAGAGTAGAGTAGAAAGAGAGAGAGAGAGAGAGAGAGAGAGAGAGAGAGAGAGAGAGAGAGAGAGAGAGAGAGAGAGAGAGAGAGAGAGAAGAGAGAGAGAGAGAGAGAGAGAGAGAAGAGAGAAGAGAGAGAGAGAGAGAGAGAGAGAGAGAGAGAGAGAGAGAGAGATGAGAGAGAGAGAGAGAGAGAGAGAGAGGAGGGGGGGGGTGGGGGGGGAGGGGGGAGATGGGGGTGGGGGGGGGGGGGGGGGGGGAGAGGGAGAGGGAGGGAGAGAGAGAGAGGAGGGGGAGGCGGCAGAGGAAGAAGCAGAGAGGGAAAAGGGAGAGAAAGGGAGAGAGGGTGGAGATGGAGATGAAGAGAGGGAGGGAGGGGGAGAGAAAGGGGAAGATCGTTTCGGTACGTTCTTTACCATAGATTATGTCGCGTATGTCGGTGTTTATTTACCATTAGCACATTTACCGATAGTATACGTTTGTATGTGTATGTCTCGAAGTAAGCAAGCATGTGTATTTTCAAGTGTCAAGCGCTACGAACTGAAATATCGGCAATAGAAGATAGGTGTGAAATCTCAATCTAAGTTATATATTTGAAAGCACCCGCCGGCGGCGCAGCGGCGGCGGCCCCGGAGGGAGGTGCACACGCATTCCCGTCGGCACTCACCCCCACCTCCTCGTGGTGGGCGATGGTAAATCTATTGCGGTCCCATGCCTTGCACGGTAGGGGGCTAGGCGGGGTGAGCCAACAACTGCGATATCCGCGTGATCAACACCTATCGGGAAAGCCTTGTACGGAGGGCGTTTTAAGATGATAATTGTACGCTACCAACACTAAGATCCCCCGCTCGGATCGTCCGATATTTCATTTCACGGCCATGCATCCTTAGATCCTCTTCCGATGAGGAGGCGGGGGAGTATATATGGCTACTTGACTACCGCGAGGTGGGTACGGCGTATGTGCGCGGGGGGGGGGCGTTGGATTTGGCGGCGGCTAACCGGGAAGCATCGCCAAGGCAAGGCGCTCACCAGCCACCGACCATCGCTAGTGCCGTCGATCTTTCCCTAGGGGAGGAGCAAGGCGCTAGAAGCACAAGAGGACAGCAACGGATGGAGAAGTGGCAAAGTTGGCGGCCGAGACCATGTAGATGTACCGCCGCCGGAATAGCCCAATACGGAGGGTTGTTTTGGAAATTGAAAATAAATATCCGTACCCAACACCCCCGGGGACTTGATCCCCGAGGATTTTGGACCCTGATGTAAGAGAGAAAGGAGCTATGGTTCCAAAACAAATTACATCTTGCACATACGCAGGAGTACTAGCCGCCTCCGATTGTTTATGGGTGTCTGTCCCACCCACATGTCCGTCCCTAGGGTGACGGAGGACCTACGCCCACTAGATCGCCGCGTCGGAAAGAGCGGCGCAACCATGGGGCGGAGCGATAGAGTAATTGGCAGACCGACGATCGACTACGGACCGAAGGAGGGGGTTTCATCTAGCCTTCCCCGCCCGCCTTCAAACGGAGACCTTAGCCGTTAGCTTATATGTTAGGCTAGCCACCGGCCTTGCTCGACAACTGGTTGACTTTAGTTGTTTAGCTTCCCGTAGCGATGGCGAAGATGTCGCGAATCGTACATGGTGGGTGTCAACATTAGTTGCATTTGAAATTGCGTATTTGGATATGTAGTACCATTTTGATCATGTATTGGTTTATTGCTTAGCCGGGACTGACACGAAGTTATTGTTTACAATTACATGTCCCGGTAAGTTGGTGCAGGTAGATTATGGAGACTGGTCTAAGCCCCGGCCAAAGCTACCTTAAGCTAACTAAGAGGGCGGGTCCTAAGACAACAACCATATTGTGCGGCGGATTATTATAACTTTATTTCAATTTCAATTTATTTATATTTACAAATTTATGTCAATGCGCTTCTTACTACTGCGGCTGAAAATGGGGAAAACACTGCGAGACACGCAAAAAACACATACGACGGTACGACGACTAGTGAACAAAGTTTTTTGCCGGTGCATTTGGTATGTTATGTTAAGTTTTGTACGTATAGTACGTTTTGGTACGTGTTGGTGAGTTTTCGTAATTACGAAAACGTTTTCGCGTCGCACCCGAATTACGTCAACATTTGATTATTTGGTATGAAGCTATTCCTTGACCTCAACCTCATTCTTCATGGAGGGGGACAGTGGCCGCATGTGGTACCCGTACAAGATAAAGTTGTGAATACATAGCGCGAACCTTGATGATGACCCGTACCATAATAATCTTATATTAGTAGTAGTGGAGCCTCAGATTCTCAGAAGGAGGCATATGTGGGAATTTAAGTGTGTTCCTCGCATAGACCGCCGTACGCATGGCGAGGCCCCAATAGCGTGAGGGGCAAGTACCACGCTTATCGGATCATGGCGGTAGCCGAATCGGCGAGGGTTGCCCATTGGCGCTCCATCTTGGCTAGCTTATTGTGAGTACTCGTGTACGGCGCCATGATCTGGGCAGTGTATTCCAACGACTTGACTATTGTGCGGCAATCCACATCAAGGTGGTCGGGGTCGGAGTCAAACTTGTTAGTCGGGCAAAATGCGCGACTACCGTGCAAACGGTTGTGAAAGTTCCGGATTTTGTTGGGAAGTGCAAGGACCCAAATTTAATTTGTGTGACGATAATTGTCTTGTAACAATACATTACATGAGATTGTTCACGCACTCGTTTTTAATTTGACTCCTGATTTTTCATCGGAAAGGCGTACCCGCTGAATTTTCAAATGTCACCTAAGCACTCATTTTGGATCGCAAGGACCCGCCTTTCTTTGGCCAAGACATGGCAACCCCAGATAAGTCTCACCCCAACATGCCCTCTAGGCCTAATGTGACATGTTGTCATAACAAAATTGGAATAGGACGGGTACCATATCACGTGAATGGGACCGAAAATAGGGTAGGTCCATAGTGAGCTTAAAACACAAATGCCTGAATTCCCGGGGGCGGATATTTGTTGCAGCCCAATTTATCGGGCTGACCATCTCAAGCCGCGGAAGTGCTAGTGGGAGGGTATCCGCTAGCATCTAACCCCGTTATCGTCCGTACTGCCCTATTAAGACACCTTCATTAAGACCCGAGACGTGTTCCGGTGGCACCATGGCCGGCACGAAAACCACGGTACGTACGATGATTTCGATTGACGGCTCAACCTTGACGCCGTTTGTTACGCGCACTGATAGGGAGACACAACGGCAATACGAGCCGCTAAATTTTGGTTGCGTGGCATAGTGGCAACCTTTTCGATCAGAAGTGTTGTCTCGGTATATTTACGTTCACCAAGACACTTCGCTACAATAATGCATCTCTTCTTCCAACCTCGACTTACGGCTGTTGATTCTAGCGATTTCAGCATGTTGATAAAGGGCTATATAAATCAGTTGTGGGGCGAGACGCCCACTGATTTACGCATGCGAGTTCCGGACCCCGTAACCAACTTTGACTGAGACGCCGCGTAAGGCTGCGATTAACGCCACCTACCAGCCGGAACAAGACGCGCGTAAACTTGAAGAATGGCTGGAGATGAAGCCTCAGCTTTTTTCAAGCCATGCATTGATCTTGATTCGCACAACGCCGTCGTTTGGGTTACTACCCAGTTAGTTGGATCGTTGAACATATGGTGGCTTAAGCAAAAGGTGCAGGGTTCGATTTCATACACTTTTGACTCTTTGGTTACAAGGATTCGTAAGACGTCCATGTTGCGCCTAATATTTAGGATGACGCAATTGACTCCACAATTGGACTTACGCAAGGCTGAATAAGCTTAGCCGACAACACCCATGAGTTCAACGACTTCTTGCGGAGGTCTCGACATCCTCTTAGGCTGCGTTTCATATAAATCCGCAGCTGCAGAATTTTGTACCGGGTACCGTGTACGAATTATTTTTTTCGCGACATCCACGGATCCGCACATCGTAACACTAGTGTTTCATATAAATTTGTACCCGCAGATCGAAAAGATCCGCGGATTTGATTGTGCGGACGCCTCGGGCGCCCGCAGATAGCGAAAAATGTGCAGCCGCTTCGAAGCGGCTGTACATATCGAACGAACGATCCGCACATTTTAAAAGTACTTTAAGATAGTATTCGGTATATGTACGCGCTCCATGCAGCAGTTCTCTGCCCGCAGCGCAACAGCGGGGCGCAACACAACAGCGGGGCAGCTCGGTCAATGACACCCTTCGAACTTCAAACAAGTGCGAGCGCTTGTCAGAATATCCTCACCCGCGCCATCAACAATCAAGAGCAGAAAAGAGACTGAGTAAGTCGACGTTTGCGGGTGCCGGTGAAGGATCGGGAGTCCGAGCACGACCACGCGGAAGACGAGAGCGGTGGTGGAAGGTCTCACGAAGCGCGACATACAATCCAACAAGTGCACGGAGCGAGGTTCATAAAAGGAAGGCGCGGACGGTGTGTGCGAGGAGGGTGAGGAAGGCGGCGGTGAGGAGGTTGGTCAAAGCCGGCTCATATGGCACGCCGACGAGGACATCGCATGGTTTTGCGCGGCCATCGCTACAAAAAGTTTGATCTGCAGCGTACCCGCCTACCCGGTACCGCGATGGCTCGCGCAAAGAAGCTTGGAGTGCGCGGGCATGGCGGCGTCATGGCCTCATGGGATGCAGCGATGCTTGTGTAATCTGTATTTGTAGCGGTTGCAACAATAGCTATATGTATCTGCGGCTGCGGAAATATATGAAACGCGCCTTTCGAGTACCTCGTTTCCGGCTGCAGAAGGACCTAAATGTACAGATTTACTGCACATGTAGTATTTGTACGACTGTCTGCGGGAACGGCTACGGAATTATATGAAACGAGGTCTTACGGATGATTTTCAGTGCGTTCAGTTCATCAATAGTTGAACGCATTTTCAGCTTCAGACTCCTCTCAAGTCTCATCGTTCCCAACAAAAGGGGCACAAGATGATGCTCGTGGAGTTAAAGAATTTCAAGAATGATCTAGTGACCGATTCGCGTCATCTAGGTCGCGCGAGGACATTAGCTACTCCACGAGACAAGCATGGAGGCAACCGTCTCACCAAGCCGCGCCCGCTTGACAATCATGACGCTGCATGTTCCAAACGACTTCAACGTGGTCAAGGACCAGGTCGTGGACGTGGCCGTGGAAATCTAGGAGGCAGAGAGCGGCCTTCTCCATACTCTAGCCGAATTGATTTCAGCGCAATCGCTCAAGCTCTTACCGCTAGGCGCCCGCCGGCGGCGCAGCGGCGGCGGCCGCGGAGAGGGTTGCGCTCGCAGGCCCGTCAGCACCTACCTCTACCTCCACGCGGTGGGCGTTGGTAACCCTTTAGCCATGCAATGCCTGACACGGTAGGAGGCTAAACGAGGTACCGAGAGCTGCGATCCGCGGGGTCATCAGCTGTCGGAAACCCGGTACAAAGGGTTTTGAAAAAGAATAATATCCGTACACCGGCACAAGGATCTCCCGCTCGGCCAGTCCGATATGTCTTGTCCGCGACTAAATACTCGCAGATACTCTCCCGACGATGGGGCGGGAGCGGCGTTTGGGAATATTTTTTGGCGAAGAAGGGTACGGAAGGATCGGCGGAGGGATGAGGGTGTTGGAGCTGGCGGTTGACAGCTAGGAAGCAGCGCTAGGGCACGGCGCTCGCTAGAAGTCGCCAGCCATGCGAGAGCCTTAGGTCTCCCCTGGGGGCGAGGCCCGATGCTACGCGGGACGGAAGTGGGTCACAGCCGGAGTAGCGGCACGGTCTGGCGGCGGCGGTCCTTAGGATCACCTGCCGCCGGAAAAGCCCGGCACGGGGGGTTTTGGAAAAATTCCCGTACCCACCATCTTTTGAGGACCGGCGACTCGATCCCTGTGTTCTACCAACCCCTTTCCTAGTCGGTACCCGGTTATCGATAGGCTGCCTCATGCAGTGTGCCTAGGGTTATCGTAACGGCACACTGCTCATAAATGCGCCCCCCTAACAACGTAAACCACCGGGGGAGGGTACGGTCGGCCACAACGCGATCTGATTGGTGTTGAAAACAGACGGAACAAGGGACATGAGAAAATCTGGCTCGGAGGCAAGAGAGCCAGCCGGACACCGTCTGCAGCCTAGTTTTTTTCTCTTCTCAGCCCCCGAAGGAAGAGAGAAGACTCAGCTAGGTGGCTCGCTGCGTCGGGAGGAGCAGCTAATACCTCGGGCGGGGTTGAGCACGGATCGAGACGGGACCGACGACGACCTGAGCGAGGGGGGTTTTTCACATGCTTCCCCCCCCTAGCTCCGGCACGACCGGAGTCGCACAGGAGCCGAAGTCAAGGAGGTTCGACTCGACCAGCTCAAGCTGAACAGGCTTGCTCATCAGCGACCCCGCAACGGCTGGAGCATGCCGCGTATCGTGGAGACTAGCGACATTTTATATTTCATAATGTATCCCCAAAAAAAAACCTATAGATCAAAAAATAATATATACCTAGATACGGGTATGTTTTAAACGGTATCGTGACTGCCATTGGGGAGGTTAAGACTAGTGATTCACGGTCTACCTCACGCTTCTTAGTCCAACATTGCTAGGCGTAGCACAGGGGGGGGCCAGAGACATCAGCCGCGTTTTTTTACTGGTATTGTTGTAAGCAATTTCATTTTATTTCATTTCTTACCGCTAAGGAGCGTAAGTGACACAAAGAGCATGAACTTTGCTTCAATTGCCACAAGTAGGGTCGTCGTGTTTTCTAATGCTCGGAGCCGAAGGACAAGGAGTCGGTCGACAAGCCCAACAAGCAAAAATGATGTTGGCGTGGTTGCTCTTCGGATGAGATGGAGCAACTCTCTGATTATACTTGCCATCTTGAGATATTGTTAGCGACGGAAGCGCAAGGTTCAACTCCGAAACTTCCGTCGATTTCAGTTGCAACACCAGCAATGAGTAGCAAGTCGTCGTCGGCAAGGCAAACAGAGAGACATTCGTAGACATGTAACATCTAGATTTACAATAGGCTAACTCGGTTTTGAACATGCGCGCGCACGATTTTACTTCACTTTGGAGGGTTGGGTGAACGACACGGGTTTTAACTTGCACGGTGACTTACCAAACTGTCCACCGAGTGAGTATATTTTTGAAGCGAGACTTAGGTGGATAGAGGGTGTTCGCCGATCCACCTTAAGTAGATGTGAGGGAGTAAGATGAGTATATACTGCACGGAATTATGATATTTGTAGGCGTACAACTCCGACAACTACGACATCTCATAAATAACCATTTTTTCTTTCGAAATCACTTCGCAAACCATTTCGCAGAGGGGGGATAAATATCTTACAAAAGAAAATAACGCCCTACGATATTCAATTTTCCGCTGATAGCGATGTCCCGCGTGCCCAGGTGAGCCGTGTGTAATAATCAGCGCCAGCCGAGGTGAGCCGGAACCAGCCGCAGAACCACGAAACGCTCGTACAACCCTACCGACTGCGCCAATGGGGACAAAAACTGACAGGGTGACGATGACACCGAATATACGGTCAGATTGTTTTAAATGTAGAGGCTTGCAAAACATATTCACACATGTAACAAAACTCACACCCTAGCGGTTAAGCGTTACTTTAAAAGCGGCGCGTCTTACCCAGACCTCGATGTAACCCTCGATGACTGGGGAAACGCCTCGCGCAATAACGCCCCGAGCCCCGCCGCCAACAACACTAGCTAGCGGCCACCCTTAAGCCGGTGCACCCCGAGCACAAGCTCTATGCTTTGAGCTCGCCCATCTAGCTCGCGCAATTGAAGTATCGAGTCTCGTTGTCGAGCATGGTGTCATTTTACATCGTCTAATGCGCACTCGAGCGTCACGAGACACTTCCCCACGTTCTAAGTTGCCGCTTAACAACATATAGTCTAAGCAACTTACCTCCGCTCTTTGAGTCGACGCTCTACCCTTAGCCAGTGAACAACGTACTACCGAACATATTCAAATCACAGTCTCGGCCCTCGAACTCCGGACTTCTGAGCCGATTCAAGCGTCTAACAACGCCTTACTCGCACATCTTCAGCGTTTCACAAGCTAAGTTGTGCCCATGAATCAACAAAAGTACATTTCCGTTGACACGACCACTGCGACAGAGGGTGGTAAGGCAGTCCGAGAGCCAACTATAGACCTACAAAACGACGACTCCGAGCTTCTCGGGCCCGAATTCGTCGACTTCTCCGCGTACGGAAAAGTCGTTCATGCCGGCGTAGAATACCCCCCACGCGACATTGACGAGCCCCGCTTGTGGACGCCGGCGGACGACACGGCGCGTTACCTTAATAAGATAACCCAAGCGGGGTAAGACGAGTACCTCCACATAGGCTGCTATGCCTTCTTCGACAGTTGCGCCAGCGCGGCAATAAGCGAAGGTTTGGACGCGCTATCATCCGGTCCTCCTTTATCGACGGAGCAGATAGCAGCCGTTGCCCTCATAAGAGCGGGTCATCGCACCTACGCGGCGACGGAGGCCGCCCGTACTATATTGGGCTTCCTCACCAAGGGCGGACAAACGAGCTCGGATTCGGACCGAGGGCTCGCCGAACTCGCCCACGAGCGTATCTGCCGCCCACGCCCTACCACGGCCTCCGGCTCACTTGACGAGCTACGCCAAGCTTCGTCGATAGAACGCCGAGATTAGCATGCATGCCGCCAGCAAGGCAGTTGCTGGAGCAGCGTTCGCGAAGGCAACGCCACATAAGCCACCCGGATAGGACGCCAATGCCAAGAAGGCGGCAACCGACAAACGCAAGGCCGCAGGTGTAGCTGCAGCAAGACAAAGGTTGGTCCGGGTCCGCCTTTTACTATCAAAGCTGAGGGGGCGATAAGGAATGCTTACACTCGATGAGTGACACTGCATGTCATCTCACCCTCAGCAAGTGCCTAGCACTTGCCTATCACAGGACACGCACTCACCTTGTGGTGACCACACGCCAACATACATTCTGAGCATTTACTTGATATCTAACGCTCAGCAACTTGCCACCATCAGCAACCTAATCCTCTCTATTGTTGATTGGCTTATCATCTTATTGTGCTGAGTCACAGCCGTACTATCACGATGCTACTTGACCAACATTGCTGTGTAGCAACTTGATTACCACACAAACCATGTCTCGCAACACTCCCCCTTGCTACGCAGGCAATCCCATGATGGCATTGCACAACTTGCCGTGCCTTGCACTCACTAATGGCTTGGTAAGCACATCAGCAAGCATGTTCTCCGTCGCACAATATTGCACCTCGATGTCTCCGCTCTCCACCTTCTCCCGACAGAAGTGGTACCTCACGTCCATGTGCTTGCTGCGTCCGGTCGTCATGCTATTCTTGCTGAGTGCAATACATCTCTGATTGTCCTCGTGAATTGTGATGGGAGACCCGGAGTCTTGGTTAAACTCGTGGAGTAGTTGCTTCAAAAACATAGCCTCCTGAGTGGCCGCAGTCAGCGCCATATACTCTGCCTCCGCTGTCGGCAACGCCACAGTTTGTTGCGGCTGACTTTTCCAGCTCACCGCTGCACCGTTGAGCATGAACACATACCCCGTGCGAAAGCGGGGCTCGCCAATATCACTCGCGTAATCAGAATCTGACCATCCCACCACCTTTGATGAGGGTGCGCTACCGTACATCAACACCGACTCTGCGGTCCCCTTGAGGTAGCGGAGCGCCCTCTTGGCTTGCTCCCAATGTGACTGAGAGGGGTCGGACATGTACCTACTAAGGTGGCTAACAACCATGGTGATGTCGGGCCGTGTGCTTACGGAAGCGTACAACAAGCTGCCGATCAAGCTTTGGTACGGCACTAGACCGGGAGGCAACCTTGATGTCGACGTCTCCACACAATTGCTCAAAGCGTCGACCGCCATAGGTGAGCCCACTGGCTTGTAGCCCATCATGTTGAAGCGCTCCAACATATCTAAGACGTATTGTTGTTGTCCAATCCTGATGGTGCGGCTGCCACGATCACGCTCGACTGTCATGCCAAGCGACCAAGACACTGGACCGAGGTCTTGCACGTTGAACCTTTCGCCGAAAGCCGACTTGAACCCAACGATGAAACTACCCGCTGGTCCGACGATGATGCTGTCGTCCACGTACAATCTCTTGACGATAGTCCTATTTTAAGGTAAGGTATTGAGATCCATCCCTTCACCTACAAGATTGATTTGGTTGGCTTTTTTTCTATTTCAAATTATAGAACAGACTGAGCCTTAAAAAACCCATTCCTGTTTTAAACGCCAAGACATAAACCCCACCCTCCTTGATGAAGACGTAAATGCCGGGATCCACCTTGGATTTGGTAAAGCCATACTCCTCTAGCCATGCTGTGATGGTCTTATTCCAGTTCCTAGGAGCTTGCTTGAGGCTATACAATCATTTCTTCAACAAGCACACTCGCTCCTCTCCATTGATGTCGAAGTGACGGAATCCTTCCGGCTGCCTCATGTAGATTTCCTCCTCGATATCGGCCTCCAAAAATGCCGTCACCACATCAAGGTGCTCCACCTCCCAATCATTACAAGCACCAAGTGCGAGCAACGTTCGAATACAAATCACCCTCACTGTGGGAGCGAAGGTCTCGTGGTAGTCCACACCCTTCTCCTGAGTAAACCCGCGAGCCACAAGTCTTGCTTTGTACCTTGTTATCTGTCCATTGGCATCGCGCTTCAGCTTGAACACCCACTTGGAATCTACGAGTTTGCGACCGGCAGGACAAGGGACCAATGTCTAGGTTTTCCGAGATACAAGTGAGTCGTACTCGCTCTTGATAGCTGCCTCCCCCTTCCCCGATTGGGGACTCCTCAACGCTTGCTTGTATGACACCGGCTCTTGAACAGTCGGGCTGATGGTTGGCTTAATAGCCGCGGTACTTCCCGTAGTCCATCCATCTCCCGAAGCGCCCGCTGAACGGAGATTATACCTTGGACTGGGTACGCATTGCTGTGGTGCGGCAGTGGATCGAAGATTATACCTTGGACGTGGAGTCTCCCCCGAATGCATGCCCCGTTCATCTTCCGTCGACCCGGAATCCTGCAGCGACTCCCGTAGCGGCGACTCCCCCGAAGGTGTATCCCGTTCTTCGCTACACATGGTGCGCGGGATGCTGTCCTCTTCATCATCAGTGCGTTGCTCCGCATTGCTCTCCCCCATGGAGAGGACTGCAGCCTCATCGAACACCACGTTACGGCTGCTCACCACCCGACGAGTAGCAAGATTGTACACCAACCACGCAGGTGATTCGGAAGCATAGCCCACAAAGACACCCTTCCACGCGCGATCGTCAAGTTTGCGGCGTTGAGACTTGTCAACGTGGACATAGGTCGGACAGCGAAGACCCGCATGGAGCTCAGATCAGCTCGTCTACCGGTCGCCAATGTGAAAGGTACACCGCCGGCTCCGCTACTATGCACACGATTGCGGACATGCACCGCAGCGGCCATCGCTAGAGCCCAATACGATTTAGGCAGCGCGGCTTGCCGGATCATTGACTGCGCCATCGGGACCAATGTCCCCCACTGCCGCTCAATCCGGCCATGTTGCCAATGCGCGTAAGGGGCAGTGATCTCCATAGCGATGTTGAACTCATCCAAGAGGTCTGGAAGGCAGCACCTAAGAACACCGTATCATTGTCCACCCGAAGACGACGAACCGTGTTCCCAAGAGAACGGATGGTAGTCAACATGCGACAGAACGAGGCGGGAGCCTCATCCCTGGAGCGGACCGCATCATGCAGCATGAAACGGCTCCGGAAATCAACCGCACACAAGCTGTACCGCCGTCCTCCCAAGGATGGAACACTCACATGACCGCAGAAGTCTAAGCCGAGGACCTCAAAGACACCAACGTTCCGGTCAGCCGGCTCACGAGAGATACGGCAGACGTGTGACTTACACACATCACACGTCTCACAGAAGCCCAACTTCTCCGACGCAGAAAACGCCACACCCTCCACCTGAGTGGCCAAGAGCCCGTTCAATTGCGACTCGCCAAGGTGACCGAGTCGGGAATGCCACAACCGTTTTTCCAATGGCGCAGTGGCGACCGAAGCAGTAGGATTCGACGAAGCAACCCGCGCCTGCAACCACATCAACAAATGCGCGCGCTCCAATGGAACCATTACGCCACCACCATGACCGGAATGAAGACGAAGGTGGTCCGCGCGATCAGCTAACACCACATAATAATCTTGTCGCCGAGCTTGGGTGAGGCTGAAAAGCCGATGGTAAGACCACGACGCACGACGGGATAGCTCAGGAACGTGGAGCACATTCTTGAGCGTGGCAAGAATCTCCTCTCCATCTTCAGCCTTCACAATGATGCGGACCGAGCCCACTCCAACAGCGCGGGCGCTGATACCCTTCACCCAAAGCCGGTCGGTGAGCGCTCGATACTCACAGAAGTCACGGCGCACACTAGTCATGTGATGGCTGGCGCCGCTGTCGGCCAACCACATCCACGTTTCCCCATCGCGCTCGAACATGTGTCGAGCCTCGGAGAATGGCCTCGCAGGGGTGGCTGCCACGTCCATGACCGCCGGAAAAGCAACCGGGGAGTCCACTTGCGCAGAGTTACCTCCGGTGTTGTTGACGGGGCACTCGGACCTGCGATGGCCCTTCTTACCACAGCCATAGCAAACACCACGAAAATTCTCGCTTCGCCTCTGCCATATGAGGTACGACAAATAGTCGCAGCTCCTTGAAGAGATTTCAATTGGTCTTGGAGCTCGGAGACTTGCCGCTTCAAAAGTTCAGTCGTTGAGTCATCAGGAGGCGCTGCAAAAGCCGTAGGCGTTGGAGGCTCCGTTGTATGTGATTGCGCACGACTCTCGATGCGCATACCCTTTTGACGAAGATCACGCTTGACGGTATCCATGCTGAGGTAATGTACGTCCAACGTATCGGTGATGGAGTGGTATTCGCTGCGCAGGCCCTTCACCAAGTACATGATGATACACCGGTCGTGAACGACGTGCCCAACTCGGGCAAGCTGTCGTTGCAGTCGAACTACCCGATTCAGGTATTGAATGCCGCTCTCGCCGTCCACTTGCGGCGTCTCCAAGTCCTGCAATAGTTCCGTACACCGGTAAATACCATCGTCCTCATAATGATTGACTAACGCTGTCCATGCTGTGTGGCCGCATGTCTTGTCATCCTCGCTAACATTCTCGATAATGGAAAGGTCGTCCTCCGGCAGCGCAAGAATCAATGTGGAGTACATGTCGACTTGTTGAGAGGAAGCGGCACCATCCGACGACAAAGCCGGAGCCCACTTTTGCATCAAGCCAAATGCACGTAAACGTTTCTTCCACACGTCAAAATCTCGTCTCTCCCCACTGAACTCGGGTAGTTTCACGGAGTCCATAGCAAGTACGTCGGATGCGCTCGCAAGAGCACCAGAAAATCAGGAAAAATGCCAACAAGAAAAGCACCAAGTACCGGTGAATAGGCGGGCAATACGGCTCAGAAAAGGAGACGACAAAGGGCTGACCGAAGACGCAGTTGTACTCCCGGAGTGAGAAAAGAAACTGGCGGGTGACAAGCTCCGGAAGCGAATAATTTCCAGAAAGCGCCAAGCTATAACAAAGGAAAGCAAGCCGATCTTCACGTCACACGAGTCGGCGTTCGGGGGTTCAAGCCGGCTCCAAGCGACACAAACAAGTCGCTACCAACCAGGTATCGAAGTAAAGCTACAAACACAAGCAAGAGCCAGCCACTTTGTGAGCCAGCCGCACCTCACGTATCGTGCGACACCACAAAGGTCTACCACTCTTCGAGAAGCAAGGTCTAGGTTCCAATGAAGACAAATGACTCCAACAACTAGCAGCTAGAGGGCCCATAACCTATCAAAGTTGAGGGGGCGATAAGGAATGCTTATACTCGGTGAGTGACACTGCATGTCATCTCACCCTCAGCAAGTGCCTAGCACTTGCCTATCACAGGACACGCACTCACCTTGTGGTGACCACACGCCAACATACATTCTGAGCCTTTAGATGATATCTAACGCTCAGCAACTTGCCACCATCAGCAACCTAATCCTCTCTATTGGTGATTGGCTTATCATCTTATTGTGCTGAGTCACAGCCGTACTATCACGATGCTACTTGACCAACATTGCTGTGTAGCAACTTGATTACCACACAAAACCATGTCTCGCAACATTTACTTTTCCAAGCTAACGCAAGCGTTTAACAACTACCTCCGGCGTACAACTACGCCCCCGCACGCAAGGACGGCTACACTTCTCATACCCTCGCAAAGATTTTTGCGCAATATCCGTTGGCGCGGAAATCGACCACTACCCTACATGGACGACTTCATGTTCATGGCCCACTCGCGTGAAGCAACCCTACTCTTACGCGACCGTATCGAGGCGTCGCTATACCGACTCAGCCCCTAACGCAACCCCAAGAAATGACTGTGGGAACCCACTAACAAAAGTGGGTGACCTTTTCGGCCTTGCGATCGACCTGAAGGAAGGCGAGTTTCGCACCCCCATCGACAAGTTGTTAACACTCGCCAAGCAAGACTCAGCACTACTCTGCCGCGCAGCGTGTGACGCCTGTTGGCTACCCGCGAGACAGCTAGCCCCTTTCGCCGGCAATCCCAGTTTCTCTACCTTGCCATCGCGCCAGCTCATTTCTTTCTACATCAACTTCATTCCGTGTTAGTTACGCGACAAGAATGAGGAGGACGAGTGTGCATGACACACCAACTAAAGCGGGACCTCGAGTGGTGTGGGACAGTACCCGAACATCACAACGGACGCTCAATCTACAAGCCAATCGAGACGGCGTACCTCCACCCGGACTCCAACGGTTACGAATGGGGAGCCGTGTTTAACGACATCCCCAATTTCCAAGCCCACGGATTATGGTACAACGACGACCGACAACAACACATCACGTGGAAAGAGCTACGAGCCGTGCGCCTTGCAATCGAGTCTTTCCTACCGTAGCTACGGGAGCGGAATGTCTTACTACACGAAGACAACACATTAGTAGTGGCTACGCTGTCCAAGCTAACCACACGCTCCCCCGTCATGATGACGAAATTACGACGGCTGTAGCACGTATCATTGGACGTCAACGACATCCACATCCGGCCAAAGTACATTCCCTCGGCAGCAAACATTATGGCAGGCAGCCTCAACCGGGCGGAGCTAGACCACGACGATTGGCAGCTAAACCCACGGACTTTCATGTACCTCCAGACCCCGTGGGGACCACACTATATCGACCGTTTCGCGTGAATGGAAAACACGCCACTCCCACGCTTCGACGCCAAATGGCGCGACCCCGAATGCGAACACATCGACTGCATGCACCTACTGGACGCCGCGTGGAACACGAAGCCAACCACTGCAACCCGCCTTGAGGAGCACT
Source organism: Tetraselmis chui (assembly GCA_026401115.1). Lineage (NCBI taxonomy): Eukaryota > Viridiplantae > Chlorophyta > Chlorodendrophyceae > Chlorodendrales > Chlorodendraceae > Tetraselmis > Tetraselmis chui. Next base: position 43,482 of record JAPMLY010001319.1, read on the forward strand.
GCCCGCACTATGTGTCAAGCTACACCAATCATGAGCATTAGCTACCGTCATCGCACCCGACCTACCCCAAAACCGTGGTTCCAACCGCTACACGACATTGCCACCGAAACCATCCACTACCCCGCTACACACGACCGTTTCTTCCCCGGACGGCAAGGCTCGCGCGCGGGAGTCTGACGACCCGGGTGGAGCGTAGTGGCCTTTTGGCTACCACGCCGGCATGGCTACACACGCAGAGGCGCAATGGGGCGCACGTTACGATCCACATGCCTCACGAGCGCCGACCTTCGGCCCCTAGCCGACAACCCACCGGCACGTCCACGACCAACCCGCTACCAGCTCCGCGAACCCGATGCTCACGCGCCGTGGGCAGCTACAATGACAGCCCGACTACGCAATATGTTGGGAACCGATCACATCGGGACCACAACGATAAACCTCCTTAGCAGCTCGCTCGCACCCACAACGTACGCGAACTGCGACAGCGGAATGCGCCCGTTCGCCGCGTTTTGCCACGAGGAAGACATTCACCCACTACATGCTACCACGCAAACGATCGTCCGCTACACTGCCTGGCTCGGACTATAGGGAACAATCGTTGCTGCCTCACTGCCACAATACTCCTCGGCGGTAAACAAGTTCTTCAGCGACCACAAGCAACAACCAACTGCAGTCGGTGAACTCCTCGCCGACGCTCGCCGCGGACTCGAAATGCAACAACAACGACTACTAGCCGCCGACTCACGCCTACCGTTACCGACCCCCCGGCCCTTGCCCTCCTCGACGCCGGAACCCAGCTTCGCGAACACATTACTTGGACGTCGATTACGCGACACATCATTGCTAAATTCCGGGCGCTAATGGCCGTGTGTGCAAACTACGCACTCTTCTGCAGAGCAGAGTCGGGAATCCGCTGCTTGACTTAGGACTGGACCGTCGATCGACCATCGGGACAAATTTAGATATTCATCCGAAAAGCCAAAGGCGGCCAACGACGCGACGCAGCCGACAAGCCAATCATGGCTATCACTATCATCGCCAATCCCACCCTCGCCGACCTACTAGAATGACATTGCACACAACGCATCGTCTACCGCAAAGAATTCTACGATAGCCCCCCACTAGCCGCGATCGGAAGCTTTTCACCTTACAAGAATTCGGGAGAATGGTAAATTGTAGCAACACTCTCCGCATGGCTTGTTGACGCCTACACCGCCATCGTAGCCGCTCCACCAGTCTGTTTCAAATGGACATCGCATAGCTTCCGCAAAGCAGCATGCTCCGCTGCTAGCTACATCGGAGCCCCGCTCCACGTCGTCAAATGTCATATCCTAGCCATTTAGCTAAGTGCTAGTATCTGACATTATTTATTTCCTCTAAATGGTACCTGTATCATAGCGATATTCAGTGACTCTTTTATTGTCATCACGGCAGTACAACTGTATCGCCGTATTTTCCCTCGACAGTACAGAGTTACTAGCAGTATCTCTTCTAGATAGTTCGTCTCAAGATGGTTCTAAGAGCTTGTGCGATAAGGTTAGATAGACGGTACAAATAATCTCAGATAATTTGTATCACTAGTAATAGTTTGGTTTAGTTAGCAGACAGCACAAGCTAGAGGTTCTAAGGCTGTTTCTAGAACACCTGAGGTGTGGATATTTAAGACGGGGACTTACTGGTAGAGCGGGAGAGACCGGTACAGACCAGATTTACGCCACACCCAGATTGTAAGAAACCCTGTTCCTAAGACAATCTTACTAATTCTCTCTACGCCGTATAATTAGATCCAGAGATTAGGTTCTACTATTAGTCTAAGGTTGCCAACTTAGCCTAACCAAAGTAGCACCTCACACGTGGTTTCGGAGCCTCGGAACAGCTAGACGAGACGAAGATGTCTAACCGAGCAGGAAAGAGACTACCAGAGGAAGTTGATGGTCGACCAAAGGGGGCGCCTTCTGGGCCGACACAGCCGACGTCGACAGATGGTGGAAGACATGCAGTGCGAGAAGGATCGAGTCCCACGATGGAGCCCATGTCGGTACACGACAGCGTAGAGAGAATTAGTAAGATTGTCTTAGGAACAGGGTTTCTTACAATCTGGGTGTGGCGTGATTCTATTCTGTACCGGTCTCTCACCTCTACCAGTAAGTCCCCGTCTTAAATATCCACACCTCAGGTGTTCTAGAAACAGCCTTAGAACCTGTAGCTTGTGCTGTCTGCTAACTAAACCAAACTATTACTAGTGATACAGGTTAACTCAGGTTACCTGTACCGTCTATCTAACCTTATCACACAAGCTCTTAGAACTATCTAGAAGAGAACTATCTAGAAGAGATACTGCTAGTAACTCTGTACTGTCGAGGGAAAATACGGCGATACAGTTGTACTGCCGTGATGACAATAAAAGAGTCACTGAATATCGCTAAGATACAGGTACCATTTAGAGGAAATAAATAATGTCAGATACTAGCACTTAGCTAAATGGCTAGGATATGACACTCTCCCCTCCTTAAGCACCAGCGTCCTCGCTGTGCAGTACTCAGGGTCTTGGTTTCTTGGGGGTTCTTGCAGGCCAGCGATTGCGAAATCTGACAAAGTCAGGGGTGCCAGAAAATTCTCGATAAACATCCGTTCGAAGAAATTCGGAAAAGATGCTTAAGTGGTTGACTCCTCGCATGGGTTCCCAAGTGTCCTCGCTAGGTACGTTGAACGGTGCTGCCCAGCGGACCTTAAACAAAAGTCCCGTGCCATTGGAGTTAAAAGCCACGTCGAGTATTTTGTCGACTTCAAATCGCTTCGCATCGTGCACAATCGGAATTGGCTGCGCACTGTTGGCCTGTTCTGGTTCTGAATTCCATTTTTCCAGTAGACTGGCATGTACAACATCGTGAATCCGTACTCCAGGGGGTAGCTTAAGCCGAAATGCAACCGGGGAAACTTCCTCCGTAATGAGAAACGGTCCAATGTAGCGGTCGCGTAGTTTAGAACATGGCTGTTGTACAAACCGTAGATTTGTCGCCTTGAGCTTAACCTTGTCGCCAACTGTAAAAGGTACTGGTAACCGGTGCCGATTTGCAGCGTCTTGCATGTGTGCCTGGGCTGCTTTGACGCAGTCGTGGGCAAATCTGTGCATCTCGACCAGAATCTTCACTTGCTCCGGTAAAGTACGGCTAGGCTCGTTATCTTCAAATGTAGCCGTCGTTGGAGATGTCGGCTCAAATCCTAGCGTCGCCTTAAATGGAGACATAGTCGTTGACGTAGAAACCGCTGCGTTGATCGCGAACTCCACGTTAAGGTGTTGAACCCAGTCGTCGTGCAAGGGGTGCACATAGCATCGTATGACTTGCTCCCATGTCTGGTTTACTCGTTCAGTTTGGCCATCTGTCTGGGGGTGATAGCTCGTAGAGATATTAAGCTTGGTGCCAACAGCCCTAAATAGGGTTTGCCAGAAGTCGCTCATAAACCGGGGATCTCGATCGGATATTAATTTCCGTGGTAAGCCAAAATGCCGAAAAACAGCGCGGTGCATAATTTTTGCTAATTGTTCCGCTGTAATCGTTTTCGTAATTGGCTCGACAATCGTCCGTTTCGTAAGCATACAGACGAATACCACCACAGCATCATACCCATCGCACTCAGGAAGGTCCGTAATCAGGTCAAGCGATACATGCTCAAAGGGCCTGGTCGGTACCTCATGCGATTGAAGGAGTCCATAAGGCTTGTGTCGCGCTGCCTTGTTGCGTTGACAGGTAACACAGCTGCGTACATAGTGTTGTACTGTCCGCTTCATGTTAGGCCACCAAAACGTCCGGGTTACTGCTGCCAATAGTCGAATAATACCAGGGTGTCCCGCGGTCGGTGCGTCGTGTAGTTCGTACAGTACTCTTGATCGCAATGTAGAGACGTTCGGAACATACAGTCTTGTTCCGTAGGCGTACAAGAGTCCATTAGATTGACGTACCAGCCAGGTAGGCAGAGATTTCCGGGTAAGCAGATATTTGTCCGAATCGTAAGCGCTTTTGATTTCCGCATGAAGTCCAGAGTCAGGATGTAACCGGGATTCCAGGGAAAAAATCTGCGCGTGTAACTCGCATTCTGCTTCGTCGTTGGTCCAATCGCGTAACAGTTGCAGCTTCTGTAATGAGTCCTTCAGGTCAGGTCGGCGAGACAGAGCGTCTGCCTGGTTGACTGCTCCCTTCTTGTATACGATGTCCATCTGTCGCTGGTAAGGTGCTAGAACTTGAAGCCATCGCACCTGTCGAGTAGACAAATCGCGCTGCCGAAAGAAGTGTCGCAACGTGTCGTGGTCCGTAATTACTGTAAATCCCGCCGCGCCATCTAAGTAGCAACGGAACTTCAGTAGAGCGTCGCGAACTGCCAGTAGCTCTTGTTCGTGGACAGGATAGTGTACCTCATGCTTGTTCATCCTTCGAGCATGGTACGCAACAGGTTGTAATCCAATACCTTGGTCTTGTAACAACACAGCTCCTACTGCAAATCCAGAAGCATCTGTGTACAGTGTGTACCTTGCATTAGGAGAAGTGTCAGGAATTACCAGTACTGGTGCACGTACCATCGCGTCTTTAATTTGCTCGAATGCTGACTCGGCTTGAGGAGTCCAGCGAAATTCCGGTGTCTTCTTGGTCAGGTCCGTTAATGGGGTTGCTAGGGTTGCGAATTGGTTGATAAACCTCCGGTAATATCCAGCAAGTCCCAGAAATCCACGTACTTCAGTCACAGATTTCGGTCGGGGCCAATTCTGTACTGCCTCAACCTTGTCGGGGTCCATTCGGATCTGTCCAGCTTCCACCACATGCCCAAGAAAATTGACGCTCGATCGTCCGAAGTAACACTTAGAGAGTTTGATATGCAACTGGTGTCGCTGCAGCTCTCGTAACACGAGTCGAATATGCTCGAGGTGTTCGTCGGCCGTCTTACTGTAGATCAACACGTCGTCCAGATATACCACGCAGAACTTGCCAAGATACGGGGCCAAAACTCGATTCATCATCGCTTGGAATCCAGCTGGGGCATTACAAAGTCCAAAGGGTAGAACGCAGTATTCGAACAATCCGTAATGAGTTCGGAATGCTGTCTTATGTATGTCGCGCTCCTTGACTCGAACTTGATGATAGCCTTTATACAGGTCCAGCGTGCTGAAATAGTGAGCCCCATATAGCGAGTCGAGTAACTCATCAATCCGGGGTAACGGTGTTCGGTCTTTCCTCGTGAGGTCGTTGAGTTTCCGGTAGTCTACGCACATACGCATGGTACCATCCTTCTTGCGTACAAATAAAATCGGGGCACCGTACGGAGATTTAGACGGACGAATCCAGCCTTTTGCGAGTAAGTCTTGCAACTGTACTTGAACCTCCCGGAGTTCTGCTGGTGACATACGGTACGTTCGCTCCTTGGGTGGTTCATCGCACTCCAAATTAATTTCAAAGTCACACTCGCGAGTTGGCGGTAGACCGTCAGGCTCCTTGATAATGTCCGTAAACTCATTCAGGGAATCTCGTAACGAAGTCGTCCACTCAGGTTGTTGATCAGTGTTGATGTCGTCGACCGCGTCCTGTACTTCTCGTAGTCCAATCACGAAGAGGTCTGCTGGTTGTTGTCTAAGCAGCTTTGCCATCGCATCCGCCTCCAAGTGATGTACTGTCACAGGTACGGTGTACTCGTCGCCAGACACCATAGCTTCGCCAGTTTTACGGTCGCGAATCGTTTTAGTAGACCAATCTATATCCGGGTTGACGGCTTGTAACCAAGGTTGACCGAGGATGATGTCGAATTTATCCAGTTCTGTCGTAATTGCGTCCAGACGTATGTCCAGGGTCCCTACTGTGAGCACTTCATTCCGTAGTCGCTGGCGAGTCGTAGTTGTACTACCATCTGCCAATTTTATCCGGTATTTCTCTCCAGTAACCGTCGGGATGTGATGCTCCCGTACCCACTCAGCCTTGCAGAAATTTTCCGAAGCGCCAGAGTCAACCAAAATACGGCATCGATGTCCGCGTAAGGTGCCTCCCAACACTAACAGACTTGTTCCAGACTGGGTTGTGGATACATGTAGCGTCGCAGGAACACTGTCTTCTAGTCGGACGTTCTTGTTCATCCACCCGTCGATCGGTTTCCCAAAAGTCTCGTAACGAAGAGGGAACTGCTGTTCTCCACAGACTAGATAACCCGTACGCCGTGCCGAAATTAATTCCTTCCAGGTAGCCCATACTGCCGAAGAAGTTGACGTAGCGTCCGGTATCGATCCGGGTCGAACGCGAGCGATATACACGTAGTGCTTATTTTGTCCGGAAGACTCCGTCCCTAAAAGGCGTAAATTTGTTTCGCTCACCTTAAATCCAGTTGTCTCCGTAAGAGCTCGCACTGCTGTGTATTCCGGGGTCGCGTCTTCAATCTCCTGTTTGCCACCAGGAAACCAGACCATGCCAGTGTCCTCTTTCGCTAGTAACACTCGTCGGCCATCGGTAACAAGAGTCGTCGAGTGAGTCCAGTAGGTCTTCGGGGGATTCTGTAGATTCTGAGGCAGAAATCGAACTCGATCGGTGTCGTCGACGTAGACTTGCGTCGTCCATCTTGTCGGTCCAACATCTTGCCTTCTTCCTTCTATTCCATCGTTCGTGGGGCAGGTAAACACATGTTCTTTCGCCGCCAGCTCGTCGACAAGTCGGAAATTTCGCAGCAGCTTGAACCATGGTTTTGCCCTCCATTTTGGAACCACTATAACCGCTCGCAGATGGGGATGAAGCAGTTTACTCCGCAAATAATGGCCCAAAAAATCTTCCAATTCATTAAATGGCGCATTTAGCCAAATTCTCCGGTACTTCTGTAAATCTCTCTCCTGAAACGGGCGCGCCGGACAGCAAAAATCCTCCGCCACTTGAGAATTAAGGCCGTCATTATCGCTAGCTCCATCTAAGTCGAAAGGTCCGTAGGTCTGAGAGTACTTCAGGAAATACTCCCTATTCATCATCCAGTCGCTAAAGTCCTTGCTCCTAAAGACTGGCCTCAATGTCGTTTGAGGTAACGGGTCTCGTACTTCTTCTGTTCTGGTCTCTTCCTGAGTCGCTGTAGGAGACGAAACCTCATCTCGTACAGCTCCCGCGGCTTTTCTTCGGTCGCGCCATGCGAATCTTCCTCCGACTCACTGTCGATCTCCTCCACTGCCTCTGAAAAGTCCGCTAAGACCCTACTTCGATGGCGATTCAAGTCGGCCTGTCGAGCGTTGGGTCGGAGATGATGATGCAGTACATTTCGGGGCTGAGGGATGTTTGAATGCTTGTGGTGATGGTGGAGGAGGCGGAGGGGTGTGAGCGACTGGTGTCATATCCTAGCCATTTAGCTAAGTGCTAGTATCTGACATTATTTATTTCCTCTAAATGGTACCTGTATCTTAGCGATATTCAGTGACTCTTTTATTGTCATCACGGCAGTACAACTGTATCGCCGTATTTTCCCTCGACAGTACAGAGTTACTAGCAGTATCTCTTCTAGATAGTTCTCTTCTAGATAGTTCTAAGAGCTTGTGTGATAAGGTTAGATAGACGGTACAGGTAACCTGAGTTAACCTGTATCACTAGTAATAGTTTGGTTTAGTTAGCAGACAGGCTGTTTCTAGAACACCTGAGGTGTGGATATTTAAGACGGGGACTTACTGGTAGAGGTGAGAGACCGGTACAGAATAGAATCACGCCACACCCAGATTGTAAGAAACCCTGTTCCTAAGACAATCTTACTAATTCTCTCTACGCTGTATAATTAGATCCAGAGATTAGGTTCTACTATTAGTCTAAGGTTGCCAACTTAGCCTAACCAAAGTAGCACCTCACACGTGGTTTCGGAGCCTCAGAACAGCTAGACGAGACGAAGATGTCTAACCGAGCAGGAGAGAGACTACCAGAGGAAGTTGATGGTCGACCAGAGGGGGCGCCTTCTGGGCCGACACAGCCGACGTCGACAGATGGTAGAAGACAGACAGTGCGAGAAGGATCGAGTCCCACGATGGAGCCTATGTCGGTACACGTCACCGAGATGCTACAACGACTAAGTAACCGAGTTGACACTTTTTCGACTGAGCTATCTCAACTGCGTGACCACGTCGACAACGGTTTCAGACATTTTGAAGGACGAGTGAACAGAAGCCGAGAAACGGAGAATTTTCTTCGAGGAGAACAATTGAGATCGGAGAGGACGCGAGAGATGCCAAGCATGATGCCGAACGATGTCAAACCAGCCAAGATCAAGAGCATCGCTACGACTAACATCGACGAACTGAGAAACTGGTTCCGACATGCACGAGGGTATCTACGGTATCACAGCGTTAACCCTGAAGAGCAAAGAGGAGTGTACTGGGTATCTGGCTTTCTGGAAGGACCACTATCGAAGTGGTGGTACTCCCAAGTTGCGCAGACTGGAGATGAAGTCGGTGGAGGATTTTCCGGAGTTTCTGAGATGGAGAAATCCTTAATTCAGGAATTCTGCGGAAGAACACCGGCGGAACAAGCGAGATTGAATTTGGACAAAGCGAGACAGAAAACCACGGTCCTGAAGTACGCGAACTATTTTCGAGAACAATTATTGGAGCTTCCTCACCGTCACGAAGAAGATAACGTACATGATTTCCAGCGCGGTTTGAGACCCTCGATTCATAAGGAGGTTGCCCTGAAAAACCCTAAGACCCTACACGAGGCGATTCAAGCAGCTCTGCGAGCGGAGGCAGCGGAGACCAAGATTGAGACGACCCAACGCTCGACAGGCCGACTGAACGCCATCGAAGAAGACAGCGACTTTTCAGAGGCAGTGGAGGAGATCGACAGTGAGTCGGAGGAAGATTCGCATGGCGCGACCGAAGAAAAGCCGCGGGAGCTGTACGAGATTAGACGCCTCACTCAAGAGGAGGTCGACAGATTTAAGAAGGAGGGCAAGTGCTTCATTTGCCACAAGAAGGGACACATCGCTATCGACTGCCCAGACAGAAAGAACAAGAAGAATGACAGAACGAGGAAATCCCGGCCGGGAAAGTGAGACCTGAGTCGGCAGCTCGCGGCAAGCTGCAGGATGAGGTTTCGTCTCCTACAGCGACTCAGGAAGAGACCAGAACAGAAGAAGTACGAGACCCGTTACCTCAAACGACATTGAGGCCAGTCTTTAGGAGCAAGGACTTTAGCGACTGGATGATGAATAGGGAGTATTTCCTGAAGTACTCTCAGACCTACGGACCTTTCGACTTAGATGGAGCTAGCGATAATGACGGCCTTAATTCTCAAGTGGCGGAGGATTTTTGCTGTCCGGCGCGCCCGTTTCAGGAGAGAGATTTACAGAAGTACCGGAGAATTTGGCTAAATGCGCCATTTAATGAATTGGAAGATTTTTTGGGCCATTATTTGCGGAGTAAACTGCTTCATCCCCATCTGCGAGCGGTTATAGTGGTTCCAAAATGGAGGGCAAAACCATGGTTCAAGCTGCTGCGAAATTTCCGACTTGTCGACGAGCTGGCGGCGAAAGAACATGTGTTTACCTGCCCCACGAACGATGGAATAGAAGGAAGAAGGCAAGATGTTGGACCGACAAGATGGACGACGCAAGTCTACGTCGACGACACCGATCGAGTTCGATTTCTGCCTCAGAATCTACAGAATCCCCCGAAGACCTACTGGACTCACTCGACGACTCTTGTTACCGATGGCCGACGAGTGTTACTAGCGAAAGAGGACACTGGCATGGTCTGGTTTCCTGGTGGCAAACAGGAGATTGAAGACGCGACCCCGGAATACACAGCAGTGCGAGCTCTTACGGAGACAACTGGATTTAAGGTGAGCGAAACAAATTTACGCCTTTTAGGGACGGAGTCTTCCGGACAAAATAAGCACTACGTGTATATCGCTCGCGTTCGACCCGGATCGATACCGGACGCTACGTCAACTTCTTCGGCAGTATGGGCTACCTGGAAGGAATTAATTTCGGCACGGCGTACGGGTTATCTAGTCTGTGGAGAACAGCAGTTCCCTCTTCGTTACGAGACTTTTGGGAAACCGATCGACGGGTGGATGAACAAGAACGTCCGACTAGAAGACAGTGTTCCTGCGACGCTACATGTATCCACAACCCAGTCTGGAACAAGTCTGTTAGTGTTGGGAGGCACCTTACGCGGACATCGATGCCGTATTTTGGTTGACTCTGGCGCTTCGGAAAATTTCTGCAAGGCTGAGTGGGTACGGGAGCATCACATCCCGACGGTTACTGGAGAGAAATACCGGATAAAATTGGCAGATGGTAGTACAACTACGACTCGCCAGCGACTACGGAATGAAGTGCTCACAGTAGGGACCCTGGACATACGTCTGGACGCAATTACGACAGAACTGGATAAATTCGACATCATCCTCGGTCAACCTTGGTTACAAGCCGTCAACCCGGATATAGATTGGTCTACTAAAACGATTCGCGACCGTAAAACTGGCGAAGCTATGGTGTCTGGCGACGAGTACACCGTACCTGTGACAGTACATCACTTGGAGGCGGATGCGATGGCAAAGCTGCTTAGACAACAACCAGCAGACCTCTTCGTGATTGGACTACGAGAAGTACAGGACGCGGTCGACGACATCAACACTGATCAACAACCTGAGTGGACGACTTCGTTACGAGATTCCCTGAATGAGTTTACGGACATTATCAAGGAGCCTGACGGTCTACCGCCAACTCGCGAGTGTGACTTTGAAATTAATTTGGAGTGCGATGAACCACCCAAGGAGCGAACGTACCGTATGTCACCAGCAGAACTCCGGGAGGTTCAAGTACAGTTGCAAGACTTACTCGCAAAAGGCTGGATTCGTCCGTCTAAATCTCCGTACGGTGCCCCGATTTTATTTGTACGCAAGAAGGATGGTACCATGCGTATGTGCGTAGACTACCGGAAACTCAACGACCTCACGAGGAAAGACCGAACACCGTTACCCCGGATTGATGAGTTACTCGACTCGCTATATGGGGCTCACTATTTCAGCACGCTGGACCTGTATAAAGGCTATCATCAAGTTCGAGTCAAGGAGCGCGACATACATAAGACAGCATTCCGAACTCATTACGGATTGTTCGAATACTGCGTTCTACCCTTTGGACTTTGTAATGCCCCAGCTGGATTCCAAGCGATGATGAATCGAGTTTTGGCCCCGTATCTTGGCAAGTTCTGCGTGGTATATCTGGACGACGTGTTGATCTACAGTAAGACGGCCGACGAACACCTCGAGCATATTCGACTCGTGTTACGAGAGCTGCAGCGACACCAGTTGCATATCAAACTCTCTAAGTGTTACTTCGGACGATCGAGCGTCAATTTTCTTGGGCATGTGGTGGAAGCTGGACAGATCCGAATGGACCCCGACAAGGTTGAGGCAGTACAGAATTGGCCCCGACCGAAATCTGTGACTGAAGTACGTGGATTTCTGGGACTTGCTGGATATTACCGGAGGTTTATCAACCAATTCGCAACCCTAGCAACCCCATTAACGGACCTGACCAAGAAGACACCGGAATTTCGCTGGACTCCTCAAGCCGAGTCAGCATTCGAGCAAATTAAAGACGCGATGGTACGTGCACCAGTACTGGTAATTCCTGACACTTCTCCTAATGCAAGGTACACACTGTACACAGATGCTTCTGGATTTGCAGTAGGAGCTGTGTTGTTACAAGACCAAGGTATTGGATTACAACCTGTTGCGTACCATGCTCGAAGGATGAACAAGCATGAGGTACACTATCATGTCCACGAACAAGAGCTACTGGCAGTTCGCGACGCTCTACTGAAGTTCCGTTGCTACTTAGATGGCGCGGCGGGATTTACAGTAATTACGGACCACGACACGTTGCGACACTTCTTTCGGCAGCGCGATTTGTCTACTCGACAGGTGCGATGGCTTCAAGTTCTAGCACCTTACCAGCGACAGATGGACATCGTATACAAGAAGGGAGCAGTCAACCAGGCAGACGCTCTGTCTCGCCGACCTGACCTGAAGGACTCATTACAGAAGCTGCAACTGTTACGCGATTGGACCAACGACGAAGCAGAATGCGAGTTACACGCGCAGATTTTTTCCCTGGAATCCCGGTTACATCCTGACTCTGGACTTCATGCGGAAATCAAAAGCGCTTACGATTCGGACAAATATCTGCTTACCCGGAAATCTCTGCCTACCTGGCTGGTACGTCAATCTAATGGACTCTTGTACGCCTACGGAACAAGACTGTATGTTCCGAACGTCTCTACATTGCGATCAAGAGTACTGTACGAACTACACGACGCACCGACCGCGGGACACCCTGGTATTATTCGACTATTGGCAGCAGTAACCCGGACGTTTTGGTGGCCTAACATGAAGCGGACAGTACAACACTATGTACGCAGCTGTGTTACCTGTCAACGCAACAAGGCAGCGCGACACAAGCCTTATGGACTCCTTCAATCGCATGAGGTACCGACCAGGCCCTTTGAGCATGTATCGCTTGACCTGATTACGGACCTTCCTGAGTGCGATGGGTATGATGCTGTGGTGGTATTCGTCTGTATGCTTACGAAACGGACGATTGTCGAGCCAATTACGAAAACGATTACAGCGGAACAATTAGCAAAAATTATGCACCGCGCTGTTTTTCGGCATTTTGGCTTACCACGGAAATTAATATCCGATCGAGATCCCCGGTTTATGAGCGACTTCTGGCAAACCCTATTTAGGGCTGTTGGCACCAAGCTTAATATCTCTACGAGCTATCACCCCCAGACAGATGGCCAAACTGAACGAGTAAACCAGACATGGGAGCAAGTCATACGATGCTATGTGCACCCCTTGCACGACGACTGGGTTCAACACCTTACCAACGTGGAGTTCGCGATCAACGCAGCGGTTTCTACGTCAACGACTATGTCTCCATTTAAGGCGACGCTAGGATTTGAGCCGACATCTCCAACGACGGCTACATTTGAAGATAACGAGCCTAGCCGTACTTTACCGGAGCAAGTGAAGATTCTGGTCGAGATGCACAGATTTGCCCACGACTGCGTCAAAGCAGCCCAGGCACACATGCAAGACGCTGCAAATCGGCACCGGTTACCAGTACCTTTTACAGTTGGCGACAAGGTTAAGCTCAAGGCGACAAATCTACGGTTTGTACAACAGCCATGTTCTAAACTACGCGACCGCTACATTGGACCGTTTCTCATTACGGAGGAAGTTTCCCCGGTTGCATTTCGGCTTAAGCTACCCCCTGGAGTACGGATTCACGATGTTGTACATGCCAGTCTACTGGAAAAATGGAATTCAGAACCAGAACAGGCCAACAGTGCGCAGCCAATTCCGATTGTGCACGATGCGAAGCGATTTGAAGTCGACAAAATACTCGACGTGGCTTTTAACTCCAATGGCACGGGACTTTTGTTTAAGGTCCGCTGGGCAGCACCGTTCAACGTACCTAGCGAGGACACTTGGGAACCCATGCGAGGAGTCAACCACTTAAGCATCTTTTCCGAATTTCTTCGAACGGATGTTTATCGAGAATTTTCTGGCACCCCTGACTTTGTCAGATTTCGCAATCGCTGGCCTGCAAGAACCCCCAAGAAACCAAGACCCTGAGTACTGCACAGCGAGGACGCTGGTGCTTAAGGAGGGGAGAGTGTCATATCCTAGCCATTTAGCTAAGTGCTAGTATCTGACATTATTTATTTCCTCTAAATGGTACCTGTATCTTAGCGATATTCAGTGACTCTTTTATTGTCATCACGGCAGTACAACTGTATCGCCGTATTTTCCCTCGACAGTACAGAGTTACTAGCAGTATCTCTTCTAGATAGTTCTCTTCTAGATAGTTCTAAGAGCTTGTGTGATAAGGTTAGATAGACGGTACAGGTAACCTGAGTTAACCTGTATCACTAGTAATAGTTTGGTTTAGTTAGCAGACAGCACAAGCTACAGGTTCTAAGGCTGTTTCTAGAACACCTGAGGTGTGGATATTTAAGACGGGGACTTACTGGTAGAGGTGAGAGACCGGTACAGAATAGAATTACGCCACACCCAGATTGTAAGAAACCCTGTTCCTAAGACAATCTTACTAATTCTCTCTACGCTGTATAATTAGATCCAGAGATTAGGTTCTACTATTAGTCTAAGGTTGCCAACTTAGCCTAACCAAAGTAGCACCTCACACGAAAGTATGAGCCATCGGGGAACTTTTTCATGGTTGTGTAGTGGTAGAGGCATGGGGGGTGTTGGGATATTTACCCAAAATGAGGAGGGGTCGGCCTCGATCGGGGTCGGTGTGTCCAACGGTTGGACGGCGTCCGCGAACTGAAGGATGAACTGGGCTTGCTCTGGAAGGTCTTCGAGTCTGCATTGGGGGTGAGTCGAGGGGGCTGATCCGGTCGAGGTGAGAGCGGTTGCGAGGTCAGAGGTGAGGAGGTCCTGTAGGAGAGCGATCACTTCTTGGCCGGTGATACCGGAGAACAGGGGGGGGCAGATTTTCACACGACGACCTGAAACTGCAGGAGCTGAGGCATCTCGTAGGAAGCGAATTTTCTGCTGTCTCAGATTTCGCAAGATCGAAGGGGAGAAGGTCGCAGAGGGAGGCACTGGACCGGCCAAACTGAATTCACGCTGGTGTGAAGTTAGCTGGTACAGGAGACCAACCGTTATACATGAGGTGGGAATAGCCAGTCCGACTTCCCGGAAGCCCGAGCGGAGCTCGACGGGTAGGGGGGTGATATCATCGCATTTCGGGGCGGTGGGGTGTAGTGTGCGAGAGGAGTTTGCTGACCAGCTCGTGTGGTGGACGAGTTCCCGTCCGATTATATTTTTGATTCGGTTGGGAAGGTCGGTGAGGTTGTTGACGCATTCGAGGAGCAAGCGACGGGCCACCGAGCAGGCGGATGCGATCGGGTCGGGGTGCGACGGGTCTGGCATGAAGACTCCATGGAGCCAGAAGCGGGCAAGGTGAGGGGGGGTGGTGGAGTACTGGCCTGTAAGGAGGAGCGTGTCGATCATTCTGGTGGAGAAGTCGTCGGCTCGTCCGAGCGTCGCGGTTGACCGTGGGGCGGACAGGACTAGGGGGGTATGGAGTCCTCGACGGAGTGGAAGGGGGTCCGAGGCTGTGCCCAATATCTGTTGGGGGTGGGGGAGTTGAGTGGTTGAGAGGAATGGAGTCAGCGGGTGTCCCGCGAGTTTGTTCCTGGGATGGTATAAGTCCGTGAAGCGGTCGTGTTGCGGGGGATCCCACACCAGCGCCTGCTTGTAGGTGGGGGGGGGGGGGGACGAATACATTGCAGTCGAGCGGGATGTCGAGTGAGGAATAGAGGTAGCGGAGGTGAGTGTGGCTTGTCGAGTTGGT